>WEDG01010701.1:0-24974 GCA_017591395.1 Schistocephalus solidus | reverse complement strand
ACCTAAATTCCTGATGGTCCTTTCTCCGAGTCATAGAGAAAGCTGCTCGGAAAGATGAGGAAAATAAAAGGTTAAAATAATCAGTGTTAAGATAAGTGTGCAGTCTTTTCTTGAAGGCAGATAGACTAGTTACGACCTAATTTCAATCGGCAAGTAATTCCCAAGAAAGCTTTACCTTGAAACAAAAAATTAAGAGCGTTTAAATGTGAAGGATGCAGGAGGTGGTATAATTTTTACAGAATTTCCTAGGTTATTTATTTATTTATTTATTTTCCTCATCTTTTCCGAGCAGCTTTCCCTATGACTTGGAGAAAGGACCATCAGGAATTTAGGTGACATTCTTGAAATTATTTTTTTTCTACCTCAGGCCCCATGAACCATGATGTCTCTTTATACCAGCAGGTATTTAAAAAGAAGAAGTCATTCGGATGTACACATTCAGACGTACGCAGTATAAAAAAGTATAAGGAAGACTAAAAATAAAAAGTTGCGGCAGCCTTAAAGGCCCAAAAACATGTAGCGCGACTTAGAAGGTGAGAACTCCATTAGCCATGTGGAGCTCCACGCCGAACGAGCGTCTAAGTCCGAATGAATTTGCTCTTTGCATCGTTCGGCCGTAGAGTTAGAGAAGGAATGCACGCATTTGAGGTCATCAGCATAGATATACGTGCAAGAATGTTTAACAATCGATGAAATATCATTAATGAAACGTAAGAACAACAAAGAACCAAACATGGTACCTTAAAGGACACCACTCACAATCGGGGCACTTGAGTATGAGGACCCCTCTAAAACGTTTGTCTTCGATCAGGTAGCTATGATCTAATAAAGTCGGTAAGAGGACTACGAAATCCTATAGCCTCTAGTTTAGCTAGAAGTCATCTATGATGCACTTTATCAAATGCCTTACTAAGATCAATAAAGATAACTACTGCAGTTAGATGCTCATTAAGAAGAGAGTTTAGTAGATTTAAAAAAGACATGTGGCAGGTTTTAACAGAGTGGTCCGGTAAAAAGCCATGGTGAGCGGGGTTGAGAATTTGATAACTTATGCAAAAATCCGTTATTTGTTTTCCAATTTGTTTTTCAAATAGAGGGCGTTTTATGAACACCGCGATAATAATAATAATAATAATAATAATAATAGTTGTATTCAATGCCGGTTAACAGGCATTGTCAGATGAAATATTCAGTGGGGATCAGGCTGGTAGTGAAAAAAACTAAATGTATATTATTATAAGTGTTTTTCCTATCTTTATGTTATTCAGAGAAAAATCTGCCGCCTGTAAGGATGATAGCAGTTCAGATCAGGGAAGGGCTAACACAAGTACAGTCTGCTTACAGTCTCTCTGTCTTTGTTAGGAAACGGGATTCTGTCCCAGGCAAGAGTGCATCCGAGGACGGTTGCTCACTGTCTGCCGAAGAAGGTATAACTGTCAGAGCGGGAACCAGATTTACAAACTGGAATTATAAGATAATTTTTCCAATAATCGAGGGAGAAACCGTTTTCGAGAAAAACTGAGAATAATTTGCTCGGTAAGGGTGGAAAACCTCTTATTTGTTTAATAAGTGAGTTTGAAACGTCATCAGTTGCAATCAAATGTGAATTTTTTAGGTGAGCTTTTTCTTTTTGAATACTTATAGGCGAGAACTTAATGGTTTTTAGATGTGAATTTGAATTTTAAAGCAGAGGAATTTAGGAAGTGGGGCTGGTTTCAATAGTAAAGTTGTTGGCAAAAAATACATTTAACGATTCTGCTTTGCCCAAAGCCTTTGTAACGAAATGTTTGTTACAGTCAAGTAAATGTGGAGTTTCCTTCAGACGCTTAGCCGATGACCGAACATGGAAGACTTGAGCAAGAGATTTGGATGAATTGCATCATTTAGTGCCCGAGACTCCGTATGCCTAATTTTCAATGCCAATTCAAACACTTGTGCTGTTCTTAAGTGAACTGACAAAAAGCTTTAAGGCGGATCGCAAAGTTGCTTTCTGAGAGCATTTACCTGGTTCTATGCGTGTATATTATCCTTGTTCTGCGTTTTGGTATCCGTCATTGCTATAACCTGATTGCAGAACGGAGTGCGAGGTACACGGCCCACATTGGATCTCCAACACAGAGAACTCGCTGTCTTTTACCTTTTTACGAAAAATCGCAGCGCTCCTACCTATCCACACCTACATATCTGTCTCTTTTTTATAAGATATTGAAGCTTGCTCTTGAAAGTGAAACCTCCCCCTATTTTATGGAAGGAATCGCACATTCTGCCTTTACCCAAACATGGCAAACCTACTTCATTTGACAACTTTAGGCCAATAAATACACCGCCAGCAGCCCCGAAGATCTTAACGACCTTGATTCAAGACAAGATGATGCGTCACCTAACAGAGATTAACCTACTTAATGCGGTTCAGCATGGGTTCTTCGAAAATACATCTTATGACACCTACCAGCGCTCTTTCTTTGATCATATGCTACAATCTAGAGACAGTGTTTATGCAATTTGCACCATTTATTTCAATTTCACGAAGCATTTTAACCGTGTTGACCATGATCTCCTCCTCCTTAAACTTTCCTCCTTCGGCATAGGTAACAAGATTATGAACTTAATATCCTCCTATTTAAATGCTCGCACACAACGAGTTAAAATTTCCGTCGTTATCTCCGACCCCACGCATGTTAGGAGTGGAGTTATTCAGGGTAGCGTGCTCTACCTGATCTTATTTCGCCATTTGTCAACGATGTTCTTGATTGTTTTCAGTATTGTAGGCCTATTATTTACGCTGATGATTTCAAATTTGCTTATCGATATAAACCAGTCGATCGCAGATCGTGCTTGAGCTCTTTAAAAAGCATCTTCAGGCCTTCGCTCAGTAATGTCGTACATGGTACCTTTCGCTTTCTTGGCGCAAATGCTCAGTTATGGTTATTGGCAACAACTATTAGCCCCATCTTAGCATAGACGGAGACGAAATTAATGTGCCCGGATTATAAAGGATCTAGGAACAGCATGTTCTAGTAGTCTTAATATATCAGAGCACTGCACCCTGATTGTCTCGAAAGCACGCCAAACTACTGGGTTTATTCTCAGAAATTTTAAAACCATCAATATTATAATCAGTTTTTATTAAATGTATTTCAGCCCTAGTCTGGAATACTGCTAGTTTTTTGTTTAGCCTTCTGCAAGCTAGTGAACGGAAGAAAATAGAATCAGTCCAGCACTTCTTTACTAAATGAGTTTTCTCGTCAGAACACAGCAACCTGTACTACCAACAACGCTGTGAGCTTACAAGCCTCAACCCGCTGTGGCTTTGCAGATTAAAGAAAGGACTATTTTTACTGTTTAAACTTTTGTAACATTAACCCCCTCTGAGGCAGCTCATCCAATCCTCGAGATGAATTATCATATTGTTCCTCTGCCACGCACCATTAGATATCGTCAGTTTTTTTCGGTAAACGCTATAGCAATCTGGAATAAGCTACCCAGAAGTATCAAAATTCAGCAGAGCTTTACTCTTTTTACGAGAGCTGTCACTAGTTTCTACATTAAGGAAAACTTTTACGAATTTTGGATGCTGACTCTGTGGAAGCTCTCTTCAGATCTGATGGTATTCACGGAATCTGAATCCTGTACTGGACTTCATGGTTAGGGCAATATTAATGGCTCTGCAGATCTTAATCGGCTTATTCCTCGGCCGACAGTGAACAGCCGTTCACCGACATACCTGCTGTTGCAGAATACCGGATCCATAAAACTGAAAGCAGTACTTCACCGTGCACCTGTGTCAAAGCTTCCCTGTCCTAAAATTTTATCCCTCAATAAGCTGCAGTTTTTTCTCCTGAAAACACTTTAAAGAACAATCAGACCTGTAAACTGGCAATAAATAAATATCAAAACCAGTTACAGAATTGGAAATATTGTGCATCATTTACTACTTTATATGCACTGGTTGACCTTGTGTGTTTGGTTTGTACATGACCTTGCCCATTATTGCCTTCTAAATGAAATTTTATGTTGAATTTCGCCGATCTCATGGTATGAAAGCCAGTGCACATGTGAAAAATGCAGACGAAGACTTCATGCCAATTCAGCCACTATACTCACGGCCAATTTAGTTCTCCTTAACTTAATTTCCATTGTATTAAATAGCGCGCGATGCTATGTAAATTTCACACACTGCACATCAAAGCACCCCAAGCACTGGTAGTTCTTATCGTAAGCGGTGAATAAACGGTCACTTGCTTTGCCTTTCCTCTATTGAGCAATGCTGTTGCGTCAAATTTCGCACGTTCATTCGCATTCGCTGGACTAAAATTGCAGTGTCTTGATGACAGCAGAAGTCGTAGCCCTTACTGAAGGGCCCCCTTAAGTCAAAGAGCCGTATGTACATTCGTAGAAGTGGGCCTACGCCAGCCGCTCCACTAGTCATGTTTCTCACATGGCACTTTCACCCGTTTGGAGCCCAAAAGTGTAGCAACATTGACGAGAGAACTTATTTTCAGCTGGTTTAATTTCCGATGAAACTAATGCGTGAAATTGGAATAAACCTTTCTAAATACCTCCTTTCAGGCTCATAATGAAAGTTTACTTGAATATTTCAGACGAAATCCATTAGGTTCTGTGGAATAAAGGTGTTATATCTACAAGTTACTAACAGGCAATTAGAAGTACACAAACAAGTATTTATTTACCATACTAACAAGCAGGATGCTATCTAAAAATCCAGTCGCTCATGTTTCGTCAATTTTAAATAAATAAATTGTTTTATTATGTGCTCATAAGGGCATCCTCATGACAAATAAAATAATACAATTTGGAGTGAATTTTAGAGCTGGTAAGCACACACTTTACAGTGTCAGTGATATGCAAATCGTTTGGCGAACCGTAAAAAACCATAAAATTCAATTTAAGAAGACAATATGAATGAAATTTGATGATTATTTCAGGGTGAAAGAACTGGCACTCAGGGTAAAGTAAATTTGTGTCTGACAGGACCGCCGTAGAGATTACAATAGGATAGGATTAAAAGGAGAATGCGACCGTGATCGATCACAGATCGCTTAGCGTCCAATCGAGGAGGGGAACTTTGAGGCTGTGATGATTATCGGAGTGCATGGACATTCGATCATGTTTCTCCTTTACTGACTGCCAAAAATACCAGCACATAGCGAAAACAGAGGAACCCACCATGCTCGTCAACATATCGCTTGAGGTAAAAATGAGGATATGACGTTAAAGGCTGTTAAAATAAGCACTGCAGGTGGGGAGGTGTAATAACAGTGTATTTAATCGCTAATTAATAACAGGAGTTGTAAAATTTAAGTGCGAGTTTGAATTGTAACAGGTCCAACACTTCTTCACGAAAAGAATTTTATCGTTGGAGCACCGTAATCTGTCGTATCAAGAACGCTGTGGGCTTGTTAACATTGATCCCTTATGGTTTCGCCGAGTGCAGAAGGGACTATTTTTGCTGTTTAAGCTTTTGAATAATCGTACATTTAATCCCCTTATCACTGTGAGGCAGCTTGACCATCCTCGGCGCAGCAGTCATCGCAATGTCTTTTTATTTCTTCCATTAGCTCGCACAGTTAAGTATCGACGGTTCTTTTCAGTAAACGTCATGGCCATGTGGAATAAACTTCTCCATAATATAAAAATCCAACGGAGTTTTTCTTTGTTTAAGATAACTATTACTAGTTTTTTGCATTCAGAACAGTTTCCAAGAATTCTGGGCACCGACACGGTAGATCTGTTTTCCTGTCCGACGGAGTGCGCGGCACCTGAACCAGATCCCAGGTGTTACCTTGAGGGATACGGCACCGTCTCTGCAGCCTGCACCCGCTGACTTCTTCGGCAGACAGTGAGCCAGAAGAAGCAACTTTATCAACAGTGAAGCCTTACAAGACGTGGAAACCCAACAGGACCTTGGTTTGCTGACAACCACCACCTTAAAACCATCCTCTCACTGCTCGAAAGTGGCGAAGCGCAACGGCTGTGTTGCATGCCATCAGACGAGCCTTTTTGGATTTCGATGAAGATCTCTTCCCTAAGACTTTTGGAACATTTAAAAGGCCAGATGTGGAATATGCTGTACAAGCCCAGAGACCCTGGACTGTTCAAGATCAGAACTGCCTCGAAAGAGTACAGAATAGAGCCACCAAAATTATTAGGAGACAAAGCTCCTTACCATATCCAACCCACCTCACAAATCTTTATCTGTTCCCTTTGAGTCATAGGCAAATTCGTGGTGATCTCCTGCAGACATTCCGCATTGTGAAAGAATTGGATTGTTGCCTGTTATTCTCGGACTTCTTTGAATTTGCTGTCACAACCCATCTCAGAGGTCACCCAGTAAAACTGCGCGTCCAGCAGGCGAGACTGGATGTGCGCAAGTTCTCCTTCTCTGTCAGAGTGGTAAAACCATGAAATGCCCTCCCTGAAGACATTGTGATGTCACCATCACTGGAAAGTTTCAAAAGAAAGCTTGACATTTTTATGTTCTAAAACGAGCCGGAGCGATTAGGAATTGAGCTTAACCCTCGAGACGCAAACACCAATTGTCATAGTTTATGATCACCTTTTAACTTTTGCAACTCACATGGTTTCTTTGTAAACCGCACTTAATTTAACGTTGCGAATAGGGTACTCAAAGGCCTATGCATATTTCCCTCAATAAATTGAATTGAATTGAATCTTTCAGTGTAAGAAATACTGGATCCAGCACGGGGAAAGAATCTTCGGATAAAACCTCTGAACATTTTAAATTTTGCTGCGGTCACAGGCACTCAGCAGACCAAAGAATAAACAGAAATATTCGAGCACAGGAAGAACAAACATTTGATAGGGGCTTAGCTTCATTTCCTGAAGGAAAAGAAGTGATTTAAACCCGCATAACTGCGCAGCCATGGCAGAAGTACGATCTGCATGTATTTATCAGTTGAGTTCATATGTATAAATTAGGGCTCGATACTGCCACTTAGGCTAAGGCACCACTGTGTGACGCAGCTTCGATGGCTTCTGGTGAAAAGTGAGTACCCAGCGTCCCTGTGTGTTTTACTTTTTCTATTTGATTGTTTAACTGACAATAAAATTAATGCGCGAACTGCGAGTTAATAATTTCAAACAAATATTATCTGGCTCGTTCCGAAAATTGCCATGAATAGTTCAACTGAAATACACCAATAAATGCTGAATAATCGCGTCATTATCCTAAGTTGATAACAGGCAGCCAGCAGGCTGTATAAGTAATAGTACATATTAGCTTCATGGGATGTGGGGGTACTAGTTAGAAGTATCAATTACAGTCTGCCTCTAAGTCCTAGTGAAGATTAAGCTATCCAGCCAGTTGAGAAATTTCCTATTCGGCGATAGATCGACTTAAACGCGTAAGAGCTATTATACTGAGGAGTGTGCTGATCTGTCGCGAGGATGGAATGTTCCCGGAGTCGATCTCACTATCCTTTCCTTCTATCGCAGACCAGCTGCCTACTGGTTCACTCTCTCGTACAGGTGAATGCTCATGTGGCCGCTTCTTACTGGAACCCAACTCTCACCTGTGTCTCCTCGAAGTTAGGTTCTTCCCAGTGGCCACAACCCGGGCAACTGTCACGACTGGCAGGCTAAACAAGGTGAGAGTCTCCGGTGTTTTTTGGGCCTCCACACCCGGTATGTCTGAATCCCGAACATCCCACCTCTCCCTCTCAAAAAGTCCTACGGTGGGGGGCGAAAGCAACCCCGTAGGCGGCCCAGGCTAACTCGGGTCGCTCTCCCACTAAACCAAAACCGTGACCCATAGTGGAGTTCGGTAGCCGTCTTGGATGTCTGAGCAGCCCTATTTAGGGACAGCACTACTTGCCTTCTCGCGGAGGAAGGGACAAGAAAAGGAACCCCAAACAAATGATGGGTCTCCTGCCTTCTGCAGCCGGCCGCGGCTCGCAGATCACAAAATACGCGGTCATAAAACTCAAACAACAGCAAAACCCCCATCCCCGTCCCCCACGCCATACCCTTCAGGCTGCTTTGGTGAGTTCTCTCACACTAGCAGCCTGAAATGTTTGTTCCCTTTAAGAAAATCACAGGAGCAATCGACCGGAACGGAGGACGACGCTAGTCGCTCGGGAACTGGCGCGCTACAAAGTGGACATTGCTGCTCTCAGCGAGACCCGATTCTCTTAACATGGTCAGCTGGAGGAGGTGGGTGCCGCCTACACCGTCTTCTGGAGCGGCCGGCCAAAGACAGAGCGACGCGATGTTGGTGTTTCCTTTGCCGTCCGGAACGACATCGTGGGACGTCTGCCCTGTCTGTTGCAGTGTATCAATGATCGCCTGATGAACCTCCGCCTGTCTTTTCGGGGGGACAAGTTTGCCACCATCATCAGCTCCTTCACTTCCCCAATGACGAGCTCTGATGCGGCAAAGGACAAATTCTACGAGGACCTGCACGCCCCTCTCGCAACTGTGCCGAAAGAAGACAAGTGAATTGTCCTTTGTGACTTCAACGCCCGTGTCGTGACGGACCACGCTACCTGGCAGGGAGTGCTGGGTCCCCACGGTCTCGGTAGCTGTAACAATAACGGCCTCCTTTGACTGCGAATGTGTGCGGAACACCGACTCCTGCTGACCAACACTTTCTTACGCCTTCCGACGTGGGAGAAGGTCACGTGCATGCACCATCGGTTGCTGTGCTGGCAGCTGCTGGACTATGTTCTCGTCCGGAGGCGAGATTGACAGCACGTGCTGGTAACTAAGGCGATACGCGATGCCGATGGTGGGACGGATCACTACCTCGTCCCTACCCAAAGTCAAGGTCGACGGCGGTTGGTTCAAATTTGAAGATAAGTGAATTCTCAAATTTTCAACTGATTTCTACGTTTCCTGTAGAAAATATTAGCTTAATTATTGACAATTAATTGTATTTCTACCTCATCATCAGCTGCACATACCTGCAGTTATTGCAATTGCAAAAGGGAGAAATATAGAGTTTTTAAACTTTTTTTCACCCTACATAGCCTCATTAAAGTTCTCGCAGATTTACGTCAAAACGACGGAATCTAAAGGCTAATTCTAGAAATAAAGTTGAAAAATTTGTAAGTTTACCTTATTTCCAGCGAAGAATAATTTTTAGTAACTGGTATACCAGTTGATATAATTTTTTTCATCCTGCATAGCCTCTTCGCTAATTCTATTTTCAGTTTAAACTCGTTACCTAGCAGATATTTGCTTGCAGTGACTTGCTTAAAATATTAAATCTTTTTATTCCGCAAAAACGTTACTAGTAACAATTTTTCCTTCGTATTATTGATTTGAAAAGTACTTATATTTTAAAACCAATATGAAACCCCAGTCAGTACTTAGACGCAAACATCCTCTTCGCGTGAAACTTCCACTAGAACAACCCACCTTAAGCATGAAGAAATTAGATCTTGACGCCCTGGAAAACTTTAATACCTTTATGTCTAAATATGGTTCTCTTCACGATCCTTGGTACCATTTTTTTGAGGGAAAGTTGTCTTCACTCACTTCTCAACAATGCGGGAAACTAGAGCCTTTTATAAACATGGTCAGTACTGAGTCACTTGACCGACATAAGAGAAGTTTCAATTTTCTTTTAAAAAACGTTCCCAAGAGTAAAATCCCTCTGGACGTTGCATTTCATTTCCTTTTACTCGTGTGGCTTTTAACTTTAAAGTCGCTGAAGCTAAAAAGGTTATCTTCCCGTATTAAAAACCCTCCTATTCTGGTCAAACTTTTTTTCAGCGATTGAAGTTGACCTTATTTTCTCTAGGCATGAGCACTCAGCTCAATATTTGAAAAAAACAGGTTGTTTATCTGTAGGGATAAAACCCCAATGGAACGTCGGGTTTCACCCCTCATTAGCAAACAAGAAGCCTTGGTCTACACCTTCAATACCAAAAAGTTATCTCAGAGGTTTGTCCTGAAGCTAAAGCAAGCCCACGGCCCTCCGGATCGACAGGAATTTCGATTCCAGCTGAATCTTCACCCGTTAACCTTGTTTCTGGTTTGAGGGAAATTGTGTCAACTCCACTTCTTTTCTCATCCCAAGCAAACCATGCCGGCTATACCTGCCAAATCTACTAACCCTAAGAAAAACTCCTAGTAAATCTAAATCTGTGGCTAATCCAGGCTTTTAAGATCAGCAATGGCATTACCGATGGGAAACCTGCTAACCCCTCAGCATCTACAACAGCTGCGAACGCTAACGTTAGCATCTTTTCCCAACCCAAAAAAATTGTCCGAAATCCACAAATATTTAAGGCTTCTAATTATGCTACCAGTTTTTCGAAATCAATTATTCCTTTTTCAAATGCACGTTTTTCCGCCAATTTTCGCTAACGTCCCTCAAAAAAATCTCATTTCTATGCCACCTTCTATCTTTCAAACGCCACAATATAGCCTTCCTTCCAAGGTTTTCATCCAAATATGCCGCTGTACAATAATCTCAGTTCTCTTTAACAGTAACATTTCGACAAACTGTAGACCAGAGCAATTTTTGTTTCCCACCTTTCGTTTCTTCTTTTCCAGTTTTCTTCTCCGCCACCAAATTATCCTTTTTATAAATACTGATGAGCGTAACCTGCCGCTCAGGAATACGCTCAGCTTAGTTTCACTCAATGCGAGGTCAGTTGTAAATAAGATGGCTGAGCTTTAGAACAGTAGCCTTTTGAGCTTGATCCAGATGTGCTGTGCATCACTGAATCCTGGGCTCACTCTCTTATTTCTGACTCGACGCTTGCTATAGATAATTTCAATTTGTGCCGACAAGACCGCGCTGAAAACGTGGCGGTGGTTGCCTCCTTTTATATTAAGTCATCCTTTGTACATTTCCTTTTTCATCTGAACATTTCTGTCTTTTTCTGGAAAATGTATGCTTTTGCTTCAGTCATCCTCCCGCACAATAAAAAGCGGTAATTGGCTGTGTCTATAATCCTCCGTGTTATTCTGGCAATGAAAGCGAGCTCTGTGAACTATTTGAAAAGTTGCAGACACTCAGTTTGATGTCAAAAATAATCGTAGGTGATTTTAATCTGCCAGACATTGACTGGCAGGCCAATTCCTCCGCCTAAACATCAGAAATTGGTCGATACTATTAACTTTACAAACATGTCCCAACTGGTCAGATCAGTTACTAGAAAATGACAACATTTTAGATTTAATTTTTACAAATGATGTCCACCCTCTCTTTATGAATTTCCACCGTGACCGATTTACAAGTGATCACGCAATAATTCACTGTTGTTTTCCAATTCCCCTTCTTACGAAGCCTGAGGTTTAAATGCAATAACCTCGACTTTTGCTAACATAAACCATGAAACAGTAAATAATTTCGTAAGCACTCTAGATTGGCATAGCATATTCTCAATCAACGATCTAAACTTTTTCCGTGAGCTATTGCAGAGCCTCACAGAAAAATCCAGTCTTTTATCCCTGTTTTAAGATCTTTTAATTCACATACAGCTTCTTCTACTGTTCCGCATTTTCTCCAGAACAGACTTAAAAATTACGAAAGCAACTTAAAGATTCATCTAAAAGCTCTTTGTCAGTTCATTTAAGGATTGCACAAATATTTGAATTAGCATCGAGAATAAGGCTCGCGCGAGATAAGCGTAGGGAGTCTCGGGCACTAAGT
Organism: Schistocephalus solidus; assembly: GCA_017591395.1. Classification (NCBI taxonomy): domain Eukaryota; kingdom Metazoa; phylum Platyhelminthes; class Cestoda; order Diphyllobothriidea; family Diphyllobothriidae; genus Schistocephalus; species Schistocephalus solidus. The sequence continues at coordinate 13,327 of WEDG01010701.1, read as the reverse complement.
GATGCCAATTCATCCAAATCTGTTGCTCAAATCTTTCATGTTCGGTCATCGGCTAAGCGTCTGAATGTAACTCCGCCCTTACTCGACTGTAACAAAAAAAATTGTTACAGATGATTTGGGCAAAGCAGAATTGTTAAACTCATTTTTGCCAACCACTTTACCACTGAAACTAGCCCCCACTCCCACAATTCCTCTGCTTTTCAAATTCACTTCTAACAACTATTAATTTCTCGCCTTCATGTATTCAAAAAGAAATAGCTCACCTAAAAAATTCACATTCAGTTGGAACTGATAACATTCCAAACTCACTTATAAAAACAGTTAAGGGATTTTCCACCTTTACTAAGCAAATTATACTCAGTATTTCTCGAAAATGGTTTCTTCCCCGATTATTGGAAAACTTCTATTATAATACCAGTTTTTAAATCTGGTTCCCGCTCGGACATTCATAACTATCGCGGTGTTCATAAAACGCCCTCTCTTGCTTAAACTCTTCGAAAAACTAATTGCAAAACAAATCACGGATTTTTGCATAAGCAATAAAATTATCAACTTATCCCAACACGGCTTTACCGGACCGTTCTTGTGAAACCTGCCACATGTCTTTTTCTAAATCTACTAACCTCTCTTCGTAATGATCATCTATCTGTAGTAGTTATCTATTTTGATCTTAGTAAGGCATTCGATAAGGTGCCTCATAAACGACTTCTAGCTAAACTAGAAGCCATAGGATTCCGTAGTCCCCTTACTGACTTTATTAGATCATACCTAAATGATCGAAAACAAAAGTTTTAGTAGGGTCCTCATACTCAAGTCCTACCCCGATTGTCAGTGGTGTCCTTCAAGGTACCGTATTAGGTCCTTTGTTGTTCTTACTGTATATAAAATGATATTTCATCGATAGTTAAACATTCTCAATCTTTTTATTTATGCTGATGATCTCAAATGCGTTTATTCTTTCTCTAACTCTACAACCGAACGGTGCCTAGAACAAATTCATTCAGACTTAGACGCTCTTTTCGGCCTGGAGCTCCACATGGCTAATGGAGTTCTCACCTACTAAGTGTCGCTACATGAGGTTTTGGGCCTGTAAGGCTGCCGCAACCTCTTATCTTTGAAGGTTGCCATATGATTGAATGTTCCTCCATCAAGGACTTGGGCTTAAGCTACACCAATAAATTAGATCTTTCGCCTCATGCCGATAGAATTACGGCCAAAGCTGCTCAGATTTGCGGCTTTATTTCTTATAATTTCTACCTTCCTGAAATTAAATTAAGACTTTATCGTATGTTTGTACTTCCCATTCTTGAATTTTTGCTGTCCTTTCTTCGGTTTGATGAACGAATCTAGCCGTTCAAAAATTGAAAATGTTCAAAGAAATTTCACCAAAAACTCCTATATCCGACTCTTTTTAACTACTTCCTACTCAACAAGATGCCAGCTAACGAAGCTAAAATTTCTTTTGGGTCAGGAGACTTTGAAGCAGGCTTTTTGTCTCCTTTTTTTCGTCTTAATAATAGTTCAACTCTCCCCAAAGCTTTCTGTCATTACCCCCCGTTAGTCTTCCTTATAACCTAAGAAATTCTGAACTAATTATACCTCCCCCCTGCATCCTCCACGTGTAAACGCTCTCTTCTTTGCTTCTAGGTATAGTTTTCTTTGGAATAACTTGCCAATTGAAATTAGGTCGTTAACTAGTCTATCTGCATTCAAGCGAAGACTGCACATTTATCTTAACACTGATTCTATTAACCTTTTATTTTCCTCATCTTTTTCCCAGTAGCTTTCCCCATGACTCGGAGAAAGGACCATCGGGAATTTGAGTAACCCTCTTGAAACTATATTTACGCTACCTGGAGACGCCCATGAACTATAATGTCTCCTTATATCACCCGTCCTCCAAAACGATGACGTCATTCGGACGTACAAATTCGGTGGTCCACAGTCTTAAATGCTGCGGTTTCTTTGGATACTAACCATCATCAGAATTCAATTCTGGATCCTATGATGCTGAGGACTTAAGTTCATTGACGCATTTTCGTGAGATTCTGTTTCATACGCCTAAGTGATCAAGAACGAATCACCTCGACGTTTCATTATCTCATTCTGAAATGCTACTGCAGTATTACCCTATTCTACCACCTGACTATTTTTTTCCTAAGCGGTTTTTTCTCCTACCTTCTATTCGAAAAATGAAGGCCTATTGAACTCTGCCTCCATTTTCATGGTAGGAGTTTTTTTCACTGCCTATTTTTCTAGTTCACCATTAATTTTAAAACATTGCTAACTGTTGACATAGCAGGACAATTTATGAATTTGTACATTTTATCTGCACACATTGTCATAACTTTATTTCGTTACTAATGTTTGCTAAGACAGTACCTTCCCGGTGCTAACCAAATATAAATTCTAAATTCTAAATTCTAAATCTCTCAGGTGAGGCGCCGACTTCAACCCCGACGAAGGCCCCAAGGTAAGCGGTCGCCAGGTAAGTTAAATATTCTTTTGTGTAATCTGCCTGCTCACTGTGTTGATTTCAGCAAGCAAATAACCGAGAAACTGGAGAACCTGCATGCTTCTGAGAAGAAGGCCACCTTGGAGAAACGATGGTGTCAACTGCGAAATTTCATCCAGTCCACCGCCCTCGAAGTCCTCGGACGCGCACACCGTCAACACCAGGACTGGTCTGATGACAATGACGTCGAAATCAGCAAATTACTCAAGAAGAAGAATGGACTACACAAAGCCTACATGGACCTTCGTACTGACGCCACTAAAACAGCCATCTTGAGATGCCACCACCTTCTACAGCAACGGCTGTGGGAGATGCAGGACGCCTGGATGATCCGAAAGGCTGAGGAAATCCAGCGGTATGCGGATAGCAATGAAATGAAAAAAATTTTCAAAAAATCAAGGCCATCTACGGTCCCTGTATAAAGGGGACCGCACCGCTGCTCAGCTCTGACGGCACAACACTGCTGACAGAGAAATAGCAACTTCTGAAGCGCTGGGCCTAGCACTTCAGAAGTGTCCTTAATTGCTCATCACCCATCTTCAATGCTGCCATTGACCAACTCCCTCAAGTGGACACGAACAATGTCCTGGATCTGCCGCCTGCCCTATCAGAAACTATCCAGGCCGTGCAGCAGATTTCCAGCGGTAAAGCACCGGGATCCGACGCAATCCCACCAGAAGTCTACAAGTACGGTGGGCCCCGGCTGATGGCAGAACTCACAACACTCCTCAAGATTTCAAAAACCCGACCATCTTCCATCTTTACAAGCGGAAAGTGAACCGGCAACTCTATGATAACCACAGAGGCATCTCGTTGCTCAACATCGCCGGAAGATCTTGCCCGTTTCTTTTTAATCGTCTGAGCGGTCAACTATGGAAGGGTCTGCTCCCGGAAAGTTAATGCAGCTTCCGCTGACACTGCGGAACAACCGACATGATTTATGCCACACGCTAGCTACAAGAGAAGTGCCAGGAGATACGAACTCACCTTTATACAACCTTTGTGGATCTAACTTAAGCCTTTGACATGGTGAATCACAACGGACTGTAGAAAGTCATGCAGAAATTCGGCTGTCCTTAGTGGTTCACGCACATGGTGCGTCAGCTTCATGACGGGATGTCGGTGCACTCAACTGAAAAGCGGGATGGAATCGCAGCATTCGCAGGACCAACGAAGGGCAGCAGGGCTGCGTTTTGCACTCTGCTCCCGTCTTTTATGTTCTCTGCTATGCTGATGGACGCCTACCGTGATGAACAGCCTGGGATCCGCATCGCCTATAGAACTGACGGACACCTTCTCAACAGCCGGCGTGCGCGGGCTTTAACACGTGTGTTCAGCCGGCTTCAGTCCATGATTTGCTCTTCGCGGACGACTGCGCTCTTAACACCATGACGGAGGAGGACATGAAATGCAAAGGAGCATGGATCTCTCGCCGCAAGCTGGCAGCCACCTTTTGGTTGACAATGAGCTGAGCCAAAACGGCTGTCATGCACCAGCCACCACCCAGCGCGAACAGTGCTCACAAATAAAATGTCAATAGTGCTCAACCTAAAATGTGCAACTTCGCTTATCAAGGATCGGCACGCCGTCACGCAACACGATAATCTGCGACGAGGTTACACAACGGAGCTCCAAAGCCAGTCAGGCTTTCGGTCAGCTGCAGGCTTTCCACATGTGCAATCGCCACGGTATTCAATTCCGACCACTCAAACTAAAGATGTACAAGGCCGTCGTCTTGACGACACTCCTTAACAGGGCGGAGACCTGGACGGTCTACTCCGGAACCAAGCCAGTGAAGTTGATCACCTTCCATCTCAGCTGCCTCCCGCAGAATACCGCAGCTGAGATGGTAAGGCAAAACAGGATCCTGCAGACACGTGAAAAGTCCTGAGCGAAATCGGATTCCTCAGCATCCAAGCTATGCTGAGGCAAGTGCAACTGCGATGGAGAGGCCACCTGGTGGAGGATGGACGACGAGTGATCACCCGAAACGACTTTTCTACGGAGATTCCGCTACGGGTGCTTGCCAACAGAAAGGTCAAAAACGACGCTAAGGGCACTTTGAAGAAATCTCCGGAAGTAACTCAGCACATCAGTTCGGCGACCTGAGGACCTCGCCTAGACATGCTACCGGCATGGAGAAGATCCGATCAGACTGGTTCAGCAATACATGAGGCCAACCGGAATCGCCGCCGCCAAGGCCAAAAAGAGCCGCATGAAAGCCGCCAGCACAGACCAATACCGCCGATGCTCCAGGCTTTCTTCAAAATGCCCCCGCTGTCAACACACCTTCCATGCTAATCGGCCTGCCCGGACATCTTCGGACGAAAATGCACCAACAATATGACAACTCAAACTTCCACTTCGTCTACCATGCTTCGGAATGCTCACTCTCACCCTGGTGCATCAATTCCATTACTCCCACCCATCATAGAGACCACATCCCACACTCTCACCTGGTACCGCCACCACCGCAACCACCTTTCACCGCCTTCGCCTTCACTTCCACCACACCACCACCACCGCGATGGGCACTCTCCTAAACTGTTCTCAATGCGACCGAACATTCACACCTCACGCATCGGCCGGATCGGTCACTTGCCGAATCCATCGTACAGAGACTGGAGAACCAGTGCCTGTAGCACTTAACACAGCAGCGATCGCCGCCTCCACTGCCATCACTGTCCTTGCGCATTCACTCATCGTATGGGCCTATTCGGTCACATGCGCATCCGCTGACAGCGGAATTCACTGCAATGCCGATAAACCGATAACCCATGCACAATCCTCCGCTCCTGCCACCCTCAATCCCACTGCCACAAATGTAAATCTCCCCCAGCCTCTCCTGATTTCTCCTGCCCACAATGCGCCTGCAACTTCAAATTACGCATCGGCCTGATCGGTCACCTGCGATTTCATCGCACGGAGGCTAGTGAAACAGTGCCTGGGACTCCGACATACACTCGCCACGTCCGCCTCCACTGCTCTCACTGCTCCTGCACATTTACACACCGCATGGGCCTATTAGGGCACATGGGCCTCCACGACAACCTGCAGTAAACAACCGGAGGCTAAGCCATATCAGTGCACACTACCTTCAGCAATACAAAGACAACACCCTCACCATAATCACGTACCTGAGAATATCACGGTCTCCTAGAAACCATGGCTTTGAAGGCTGCCAATCTGACGCTTATGCCAGACCACGCCATTGGCCCAGTGTAGGTGTTGAGTGGCTTACCAGTGGACTGGGAGTCAGACGGCGATGGCTCCTCCATATCCCCTGAGTAAGTAAATCCTGGTGTGTGCGTTATGGGGGATAGGCCGTACTGTGCCGCGCGAAGACGGGTACGCCGACCCGTCAGCCAAAGCACCCACTCCCACATCAGACAACTCACTGGCTCGGACAGTGGTCTGATTGTGGGGGTGGGGGAGAAAAAGAGGTCTACGGCTTTGTGCATTTTCCTCACTGTCCGGCTTGGACAGTTTGAAAACCGTTAGCTCTTCGCTTGTTCTGATACTGACATTAAAACTGCAACTGCACGTACGAACTTGCGCTTTGGAATTTTTGGGAATTTTTCTTGTGCCGAATTTCCTCACAAAACGACATCAAATTGGAATTTATTTATCACCTTCGTCGACTTGATAAAACAGCCCGTACACCAATAAATACTGACAACCGCTAAGTGAACCAAAAGTGCAAAACCCCTTGAAGATCTGAAGTTATCCAGGACCTTTGACCGCTACAAACGGCTGAGTCGTTCCTGAATATTCTTTCTATAATTTATTTTTTTAAAGCGGGTTTGAACGAATAGGCGCATTTATTGCTCATAATGTTTCTGTTGCGGCGTCGTTTAACTTCCGTTTGAAATTTGCTCGTCTCCAAGCTTTTGATATTTGGCCAATAATCTGTTCCCAAAGTCAGAACTCAACAGAATAAGTTGTCATTGGATCACATATTGTCTGTGTTTATCAGGATCAGCCTATAATTGTTTATAGACATTGTGATATTCAGGCACACAAAAATTGATATCGGAATCTTGAAAAATAAGCCAACTCATCTTCATTTGGATCCTGCCTCATACGGGCTTCAGAAAACAGTCTCTCGCCAGAAAAGGTGTCTACATCAGAAAGAAACGAAGAACCATTGGCAAAATCACGTCAAAGGCTGCATCATTCTTTGCTTCGATAGTGAATTCGGTTCGGAAAAGCACTTCTTATTGTGCCTCGGGTAAACTATTCGCTTGATAAATACAGACAATACAGAGGGGATATGATCTTTGTCTTTAAACTGGTCAGAGGAGTTGATTGTGCTCTTCAGATGGCCAACATTTTTGAATTGGCAAACATGACAAGTCTCCGAGGTCACCCATACAAACTGAAAAGAAAACACGCCAAACTTGAAGTGCGGGCCAACTTCTTTTCCAAACGGGTGATTGAAGAATGGAACAAACTGCCAACTTCGGTTGTTCAGGCTGAAAGCTTTGAAATGTTTAAAAGAAGACTTGATGCATTTTTACTTGATGGACATATATTTCAGTTGACAGCAATGATCGATATACTAAAACGACTATTGCCATGTAAAATTTGCTTATCTTGCTAGCGTCTATCTGTAAATAGGGTTTTTAAAGGCTCTGCCTATTTCCCTTATATATACTAAATTATAATGAATTATAATCAGATGCACTTGAAACTATCACGGTGCGCTGAAAGCCGTGGCTTGAAATGTTGCCAACTGATGGAATAACTCGACCGCGTGGTCAGCCAAATGTGTGTTTCTGCGGTGGCTGACTGGCGGACCGAGAGTCAGGCTACAATGGATCATACTTAATGTGGCCTTTATGGCAACTTCATCCGTAGGATCTGAGCCAAGCGTGGTGGTACGCCCAGGGGCAGCTCCGGCCGCGCCAGCAGCATTCGCCCTCTCCCATCTCCGGGCTTCCTGACTCTGTCATGACACAGGACTCAGGTGGGAGAGGAGGAGAGAGTGCGGTAACAATGAGCACCACGGTTGGAAGGTCACCAACTCAGATCTCACAGTTAGTCCAATGTGTGTTGTGTGGAGTGCCTGACTGGTGGTTTGAGAGTCAGGCTGCGATGGCTCCTTCCTAACGTGACCTCTAGCTATCTCAGACATGTTAGAAGTGAGTGGTTCAACCCCCTGTTGTGTGAAATCCTGGTGCTCGTGTTTGGGTTACCAGTTCGTGTAGGTTGTACACGCAAACAAGCTCACCAGCAACTACGCACACTCCCGCATCAGAAATCTGACCAGCTCGGGAAGCGAGTGAGTTCGACGGAGCAGCGCATGTTCCACATTGTAAACAATCTGACGCGCTTGAAATTCTGCACCAACCTTCCATGGAGCATATTGTGGACCGCGTCGTAATCACGAATTGAACTGTCATTGACGTCATGGATTCACGCCAAAATAAGAAACGAGCAGTTGAGCTCGAAGCAAACAAATTAATCAAAAACAAATAAATGGTTCATTTAAAAGCCAAGAGGGCACCTTCAGTAAAACACATAGTGCCGAGGTATAAATAAAACAAAGTGAATAATTGTTGCTAAGCGTAAAAACGCATGGAACAACACAAAGTGCATCATGGTAGGCATATATAATTCGGAAAGATTCGCCATTTTTCAAAAGAATAGTCAAAAATCTTTGGAATATACGGTAAAATAGGAAAGAAGCAATGAAAAAATCATACGGTTAAATCGGGGCGGAGTAGAGCGAGCCACAAATTTAAAAGAAAACTAGAGAACAAACTGCGTTTCTCTAAAGAAGTAACAGCTAGAGTTGATGAGATTTGTACGACGCATTGATATAGTACTGTGATTTTGGTGACAACATGTGAGGATTCGGAAAAGCTCTCGTCGTGGGACAGAGAGAGATCATATAACAGCTAGAGCTACTGTTTATAACCATCAGGGAAGTGAGACAGGAGGAACTCATCATAGACAACAGGGTAAAAACCAGGAAAAGAAAGTCGAGGTCACGAGATCATCACCGTGAGCGGAACTTGCTGATTCCTTAGTCCACCGAAATCAGCAAAAACTTTAGAACCTGCTACGGTCATCAACAGAGACCGTAGAGACAATCTTTAGGATTGAGAAACGGAGAAATTCATCAAGGTTGTCAACAGTTGGCAATGATGGTTGAAAAGGAGGGACGTAAAAGCGACTGCGAAGATTGAACCTGCAGAGGATAGTGCACACATATTTAGAAACCAATTAAATACCAAGGGAACTCTCTTAAATACCAGGAGGATTCTTTTCGTAGTTCAAAATTTTTGAGTTTATGAAGGAAACGGACAATAAGAAATTTATAAATTCCGAAGTTAAATGTATGCGTTATTTGTTTTTGAAAACCGATAATATAAACGATAACCGAATTTAAAGGATAAAATTATTCCAGATGAAAGCATGTTTGGAGGATTTTCGTAGAGGTAGGGTGCAGTGAAATGAGCATGGAGGAATTAGGAGTGGCATAAGGTCGATCTACCGGAGTGAGGGCATTAAATCTTGGGAAATTTGGGTCAGATTTGACACAAAAAAGAAACCGAGACCTTCTTTGAGTCTTTTGACCCGCAGAAATTAAATGCTTGCTAACTGACCAGGAAGATTATGCACCAGGAAGATAATGTGACTACTTTACCTTAACAATATCCGTGTACCACTTAAATCTGCCTGCATTCACTTGACTGTAACTTTTTTTAAATTGCTTATTATTCTTCCGACTTTCTCTATCAAATAGGGATTTCAAAGGCGTAAGCCTATTTTTCTCAAATACACTGAACTGAACTGACATCTATCCGGATAAGAGATACTTGATCTAGGAAGACAAAATTGTTTTCGAATAAAATATTCTCTAAAAATTTTCAATCTTACTGCAGTCTGGGGCGTTCATCAGACCAAAGAGGAACAGTACTATTCTAGGATGGAAAAGACGAACATGCGGCACATTTTTAACTGTATTTACGAAAGGAAGACATAATGTGATATAAAACCACATATATGTGCAGCCTTTGCAGAAATTCCATCTGCATGAGGCGATAATGCTAGCTTATTCCTGTACCATAGACGTTAGCCTCTTACGGTTTATCCTTCTAAAAATGGAACTATTTTGAATTACTAGGGGTCCAGGAAGTTTGGCGGGGTCAAAACACATGAAACTTCACTTGGATTGAGAAAATTTCATCTGCCAGCAAGAGCTCCAACGTGAGAGCACAAATAGGTGCGTGTTGACTTTATCAACGCAAATATTGCCCGTGTCTTTCGAAAATGAGTAAATGCACTTAAGGTCATCAGTGTACACGAAAGTTTGTGAATTTTGAGTACTCCTGATATTTCCTTTACCTACATAATGAGAAGGAGAGGATCTAAAGTCTTTCCTTGAAAAATGCCACTCCTTATTGGCTAAGGCGCCGAGTAACTATTACCTGCCAAGTCCTTCTGGTTGTGATCAGACAAGTAGGAACTAATGAAGTTGATGAGAAACGGCCGGATGCCGAGGGCTTCCAGTTTCATTATCAGACTCCGTGTGGTACCTTGCCAAATGCTTTGCTCACGTCAACATAGATCACAACCACTGATTGCTGCTCATTACGAAAGGAAGTGCTGAGGTTAAGAAAAGCTAAGTGACACACTTCGCATGATCTTTCAGGTAAAAAAATATATTGCGAGTCGCTTCAAAGCTTATTTTCTGGGCAAAATTCGATAAATTGATTCAAAGTCATTCTTTCAATATGTTTTTGCTAGAGCCGGGGTTTTGTGAACGCCCCAATGATTATTTACGCCCGAACAAGATGCCACTTGAAGACAGGACGAATAATAGATATCTTTCATTAGTCAGGAAAGAATCCGTTTGAAAGATAAATTGAGAATATATGGCTAAGCAATCGGATAAAGGCTTGGCACCCTCTTGATTGCTGAGTTTGTAATAATGAGAGCCCCGCAGAGTGTAGGATTTTTTAGGCAAATTATGTGCTTCCGAAAATAATTCAAAGTATAAATCGATGGTACTTTATAACATTGAAGGAGCATTTCATTTATTTATTTTAAATTTATATTTGGATAGCAACGGCAAAAGAACTGTCTAAACAGAACATTTTGTAACGAAATAAAAGATATGACATTATTATTGCAGATAAAATGTACATTTTATCTGCACACATAATCATATTCGATCTACATTATTACGTATTTATACGTACAAATACGTAATAATGTAGACAGAAACATGTCTCTACTAGAGTAAACTGTTAGCGATGCTTTTGAGAGTTAATAGTGCTCTAGAAATATAGGCGAGTGTGTGGCTGAGACGACGGAACATCCCCGTTCCAGATGTATTGTGGTTTTGCAAACAAAGCACTGGGCAATTGAGTTTGTCAGAGTCCTTGAGAACGAGATTTCATATCTCCATTTTAGTTATGGAGGAATTTCCAAATCACGCTTTTTATGAGAACCGACGATGGAACAGTTGAGAAAGCAAATTTTTTCAGAGTTAAGCTCATGATGAAGCGCAAGATTCCCTCCTGTCTTTTCACGTGCAGAGACGAATCGCAGAGGCTTATTCTAAACTCTGCGATGCTTAGATGCAAAGATAATGAACTAGTGGACTGGAGCTTTCAAATGCCTCCTTTAATTTCTTTTTAGTTATGGCTGAATAAAAGTGAGGAACGGTGGATTCCGAAGCGTAGAGGTGTAGCAGTTTTGGTTGGCATAAAATTCCACGATGTTACTTTGAAACGACCGACAAGAGTCACAAGAGACTTGCTTCGTCGATCATGGAGGAGAGATGCTGCCAGTCCAATGAGTCGCAAAAGAGTTACGTTAAATAAAGCTATTATCTGAGAGGGCAAAGAAGTAGGATAGGCATGAACGGCGCTAACCTTTTTTCGAGGGAGACAAGCGGAAGGCAACAGTGAATTAAAAGCATGATCACTTTGAAGAGGGCTTGCTAAAAGTATATGAACAGGGGAGCAATATCGTTTGTAAAAATTATTTCTTAAATATGCTTATCTCTCGTTGAAATACAGACCATTTGAGATTAATTAGAAAAATTTACGATATCTAAATAAGGCTGAAATCTGGGTGGACAAAATTTTGATATCCAGACAATTTCCGGAAAAGAAACATTTCCAGAGATCACTTTAATGTTAAAATTGGATTCCGAAACCAATTTAAAAATTTCACAATGTTTGCATCATCATCCTCATCAGATGATGAATTAGACTGGTTGTAATTGCATCCGAGAATTTCCTTTTGTCGGGGCGACAGGATAAAAGATTTGAAGCAGAAATTACCAGAGGAATAACGTGACAAATAGATCGCACGGGAAAGGCTTTAACTGAAGCTTTGAATAACGAGAAGATAAGCACAAAGACGCTTTCTTATGTGGTCTTGGCGGTAGACATCATACTAATACAAAGCAAAGTCGAAAATTAAGTTGGGTCAAAAATTCAGGTGCACATAAAAACATTGGGCATTATTACTGAGCAATAGCTCTTCGTTGGGCCATCTTACTTATAACAGATCTAGCATTAAGTAATCTGACATCTTGTGTAGTTAGAGTATCGAGACTAGGGTTATCGTTATTTATAAAAGAATTTGAGATGGATAATAATTAAGTTGGAAGTGTTTGTGGTTTGGATTGCAACTACCAACTGTACTTAGAACAATGATATAAGAACGTCATTAACAAAACTTGAGATGGCTATTTATTTATTTATTTATTAATTGCCAGTTTACAGAGCAAGGTCAAAAGGGATATATACAGTAGGGGTCAAGCTGACAGTGACTCCTGATCGTTCTTTAAAGAGTATTTTCAGGAGAAAAACTGCAGCTTGTTGAAACAGATTAAAGTTTAGGACAGAAGTGTTGACACGGGTGCACGGTGTAGTACTTCTCCTTTCGGTGTTGTGGATCTGGTCTTCACCAGCCCTTTGGCAGCAAGTGTGCCGGCGAGGCGGCTGCTGGCATGAGACTGAGGAATAACCCGAGTACCGGACTTCTGGGAGCCGGCAATGTTGCCTTCGGCGTGAAGTCCGGCATCAGGATCGGAGTCCGTGGACGCGTCCAGGTGAGAGCTTCCGGAGAGATCGGCACCCAGGATTCGTGGAAGGTGTCGCGGCGTGGCAGAGGCTAGTAGACAGCTCGCGCACAGGATGGTTTTGCTAGATTTACAGTGCTTCCGGGTGGTTTGTTCCCGGATTGCTGCTGGCGTTTGCCGAAAAGGCGACGGTGTCAACTTGGTGCGTGCCAAAGGGAAGAAATCAGAATACATCTCTCATGATTGGTGCGCCGACAGTGGTCAGGCTGCCTCCAGGGATGAAGGGGGTGAAAGGTAAAACCGTTTTAAAGAAAGCGAACAGTAGAAAATAGTCGCCTACTGTAATCTGCAGAGCCACAACGGGTCGAGGCTTGTAAGAAGCTCACAGCGTTGTTGGTGGTGACAGGTTTCTGTGCTCTGAAGTAATAACTCTTTTAGTAAAGAAGAAGTGCTGGACGGATTCTATCTTCCTCCGTTCACTCGCTTGTGCAGAAGGCTGAATAGAGACGCAGGCAGTGTTCAGACTAGGTCCTGACATGCATTTTATAAAGGCTCGAAGTCTAATATTGAGGGTTTTAAAATTTCTGAGAATAAACCAGTGGTTTGGCGTGCTGAGAGACAATCAGGGCGCAGTGCTCCTGACAGATTAAGACTACTAAGAATATGATATGCCGAGATCGTTATAAACCCGGGCACATTTAAGTCACTTGACCGATCTATGCCCAAGATGAGGCTGATGGATTTGTCACACTAACCATAAC
>WEDG01010700.1:77500-128177 GCA_017591395.1 Schistocephalus solidus | reverse complement strand
TGGTATGCTTGGTTTCAAGTTGTGTTATTGCTCTCCTCGCAGACCAGCGCATCTCACATTGTTAAGGAAATCTGGGCTTGCCGGTCGACAGGGGCCTAAGGCGTGGATTAAAGCCCTACCCCCACCGAACTGATGTTTCAAAATTCCTACGATGCATGTTGGGAGAGGCCAGTCGAGGCGTATTAGAGGACTTTGGTTAAGCCTTCTATTGCAGGTACGGGCTACCTACTCTAAGACTCTTGCTTAGGTGTGGAGATAACGCGGTTATTCCACGAACATTGATAATGTTGCGCCTAAATGTTTACCAAAAATAGGGGCGAACCTGGTAGGTTCGTCCTCAGTGGCTTTTCCCTCATGTTTCACGTCACACTGTATCCAGGAGAGCGGCCCCGGATGCGTTGACCTAACAGTCTGATGGACTGCACACATGCGCTCACATTCAGACAATCAGCACAGTCCATGTCTCGCCACTCGAACATAACCCCTCGGCTAATGTACACACACACACGACAGTTCGACCGTCGTAGTCCGACGATGTCCACCGTATGCTCATGGGAAAGTGGAGCAGGAACGGTGACTTGCGCGTGATTTTGGTTTAAAGTGATAGTAGACTTGCGCTGCATCTACCGCCCTCTCTCCTCCCCACCTGAGCCCGGTGTCAAGACGAGAGTCAAAGAAGACCGAAGGTGGGAGAGACGCGCGGTGGCTGGCGCGGCCGGGTCCCCTAAGTCCTAGCCGCCCTAGGCGTGCCACCACACCTCTATGTTCGGCATTTGTTATGGGAGCGCAGCCCGAATAACGCATGCCATGCCCTAATGTGGCCCCCGTGTTGGTCCAACGCATCTACCACGTGAAGCCCGTTTAGGGTGCACACACCACACACACACCATCCGGACACATCTATCTGAACATGTTCCCATAAGTCCCTTTTAAAGCCGATTATTGTGGTGCTCTGAGTGCACTCATCGCTTACAGCAGGCTGGGCGGGTAACTTGAACCAAATTTGAGTAGACTCACAGCTCCCAGTGGGGGCCTCGCGAGCTCAAATGAATTATTCAAATCCCAAAACACCATCATTCGAGTTAGCCATAAGGGTAGTCGCAGTGTCTCCTACCTTCGTCTTTACTTGCATGCACGCAGGCTGAAGTGAGGACGCAACAACAACAGCAGCGGCTGCAGCAGCACCCGATGTCATCGAATCTCCTGCCGCGGTTGTGGTGCTCCTGGAGCCGTTGGGGTCCCTGCTCACTGCAACCCTGCCACTCCGGAGTTTTCCTGCCTTCCGCGGACTGGCCGAGTCGGCCAGGGTCGCTTTCCTAACGACTCCGTCCTCTGCGTGCTTCCCGGTCCCACACGTAGTCTCAACAACCTCGCGGTCTATCAGATCACACCCTCTGGCCTCCGCGAACTCGAGGACCTGCATTTCAGCATTCGTCGACAAAGAGATGCGCTTGTTCCACCTTCAATATCCTCAAAATGCTGCCTATGCCGCCTTGCACAGGTGAGCGCCAGTGTCGTTTTTTAAATATTTAACGCACACGCATTACGGGTTCCTCATCAACCAGCGAGTACAACTCAGGTCACGAACGCGGCGACAGGATGGGTATGTAAGTGGGATCGCAATGCAGGCGCATTCGAAAAGTAAGTCCTACTACCGATGAACCCACCACCCCCTCCGATACGCCGTTGGATGAAAAGTATGTTCTCTCTAAATGGACGACCTGGAGTGTTGTTGATTTCTGTTACTGCTCACGACAGAAATGGTTAGAGGACTGGGCTTACTAACGCGCAATTACTCAAAAACTCTGGTTCTAACCGCAGTTGACCCCAAACCTGTGACTAGTCAGAACTGGCCGACGACGGTTAATAAGCCTAAAGTGGCTCCCCCAGTCTCATTTGTCCTCTTTGATCATCTGATTCTTTACACTAACTATATATTTTGCTAGTGAGCTGTTCACAAGTGCGACTAAGGCGCATGTATGCATGCTTACTGGAAGTGTTACACTCCGTGACCAAAGGTCGCGGGTTCGAATCTCGGGTGATCCACACCTGGGATTGGGTATGCGTGGCTGATGATGACTAATAAGCCAGGAATGGCCATTCCGGTCTCCCTTGTCTTTGTCGGTTCCACCTTATCAATATATACCTTAAGTCGCTATGCGACTGCCCGCGAGGGCTCTAAAATGAGCTCAAAGGCACAAGGGAACATGCGTGTTCTTTTACCAGATTTGTGAACCCCACACTATCATTACCGGAAGTACGGTATAACGTCTTTGCCATATATATATATATATATGATCGGTGAGCGCCCAACTACCATTGTTAATATTCCCGATCGAAACCGGCAAGACAACGAGCTCGTTGTGTAGTGGGTAAAACGTTGGACTTCTGCCCAACAAGGTCGCGAGTTCGAGCCTCGGGCGCCGCAGCGCCTGGGGTTGAATATGACTGGCTGATGACGGCTAGTGAGCCAGAAATGGCCATTCCAGTCTCCACTTGTCTTTGTCGGTCATATTATTCTGCGATATATATATATATATATATATATATATATATATATATATATATATATATATATATATATATATATATATATATATATATATATAGGTTGATGAACTTCCAATGATCGGTTACGGGACTCACTCCTCCCATTCTGCCTTCGGGCTGACTTTCAAACCTCGCCAGCAGTCGTACAGCGGCTATTATTTAGGCAGATGACTGCTAATGAGCCAAAAATGGCCATTCCAGTTTCCCTTGCCTTCGTCGGTAGTGTTCTTCTGCTGATCTTGGCGGGGCTCGTGAGTGAGTCCCAGGAAGTTCCGTAATTGATTGGTGAGCTTCCATCCACCAATACTAGTATCGTTGCTACTAACACTACCAATTTTGCCACAAGTACTACTACTAACACCCGCTGCCTTACCCTCCCGCCCTTCGCACAGCCTATTCCGTGGAATACGATTGCCGACCCTGCAAGCCAGGCAAGAATGTCTACGCCACGCCTACCTCGCCCAAACCACTGCCAATGTGTAGTGACGTGGAGGGCGCCGTCGTCGGTCCCACTGGCCACCTTTATGCCATCCTGGGTGGTGCCCTGGGTGCATTAGCCTTCATCGCTCTGCTCATCTGCCTCATTCGCTTTATCCTCGTGGAGATTCGCAGTGGTCGGGGTCCTGGTGGTCGTCGAGGTCGTCGCTCTGTGGATGATGGCGTCGCCAGTGGCCTTGATCCCACCACTGGGGGTGATCGAACCGGCGCGGGTGCGCCCATGCTGGGTATTCCCGTGGCCTACCGGTTTGGCGCGTGAGTTTACACCCTCGTCCTCTCAAAGAAATGCTAATCGAAATCCTGAAATGCATTTTTTATTCAAAAGGATTACTTTGTACGGCTCACTTATATGGACCCCCTAAACTCGATCCGGGAATGGGAAGGCCCCGTCCAAGTAATGAATTGAGGCGAATTTTCGCATTCCAGGTGTATGTATAAATGAAGAAGAGAAAAAAGAAGAAGAAGAAGAAGCATCTGGTGTGGGCGATTATCTTGAGTGAAACGCGCCAGATGCAAGAACAAAGTCAAGAGGTGCTCAACCAAGCGTAACCTGCTCGCTAGGAACAATGTAAAGTCTAACGGTGGTCAGAATAAGTATTTTCAGTGAAAGAGACCTGAAAACGTACGATAAATGCCGCAAGTTGATGGGCTGAATACCCTAGATGTGTATATGTGCCATTTTATGGCAAACTTTCGGACTTCCTATTCCATGACACACGTTTTAACGAATTTAAATACTTGCTTAGTGCTACCGGAATTATTAAAAGTAGTTAACAAATGCCGACATGCCGGTCGGGATGAGCGTGGGGGCACATGTAGGTGCAGGCTCTCTCGGCTCCTTCTCCGTTCGGCTCCTCCGTTGCTTGTGTGATCCGAGCTAGAGACTATCACGGTGCGCTAAGGGCCGTGGCTTAGAAGGTTGCCAACTGACGGGATAACTCGGACCGCGTGATCAGCCCAGTGTGTGCGGAGTGGCCAACTGTCGAACTGAGAGCCAGACTGCAATGGCTCCTTCTTAATGTGGCGTGTATGGCACTCCCACTCCGTAGGATCCAAGCCAGGTGTGGTGTGGTACGCCTAGGAGCGGCTCCGGCCGCGCCAGTCATCTGCGCCCTTTCCTGATTCCGGTATTCTTTTGAGAGGGAGATATACACTTTATTCTGAAAGTATTATTTCAGAGAGAGGGAGGGAGAGGGAGAGATACACTTTATTCGGAAAGTATTATTTCAAAATTTTCAGCAAAAAAGGCCGTCATTCACTGTGGATAAAATTGGTACGCAAAAGGGAGCACCGGGGGAAAACGGAAGATATATAGTAACCGAAAGCTGCAACTATCTACACCGTTAACGGTCGTCCGTGAATGTGTTGCAAAAATTGCACCAGCTTTTCTTCAAAACGGTGCAGGCGCCCTTTGCAAATGACCTTATCGTAGTTAAGATAAACAAAGTGTAGTAAATAGCAGTATCCAAGGCGAAAAATGGGTCAGGCTATGTACATATAAGAAAATTCATATGACTCAGGTGGGAGAGGGAGAGAATGCACCACCATGCTTTGGAGCACACGGCGGACCTCGTCGGATAGGACGGCCGAAATGTCGCGTGCGTTGGACGTAGCAGCTCGCCGGCCAGACCAGTTTTTTAAATTGTGGGGACGTGATGGGGGCACTGATGTGTCTGTTCCCTACTACGTCCTGCGGTTTATTTTGAAAATCTACTTTAAGTCTTGTGTCTATTCTCAAACCCTGATGGGCGAGGGGTGACCAGGCCTAAAGCTCCTCGATGTCCTTACGCGGGGTTGGCAAACTTTTCGGACTACTAGCCCATTTCAGGAGGTCACGAAGGCACACTAGACCAGGAAAAATAAGGTGTCCAAGGAAACGTTTTTTATTCAAAAATACAGTACGATTAATGGGAAACATGATGTTGCATGCTCTTAGAGAGAGATACAATATCAGGTTCTAATGATGAGGAGTTCAGCAAGAGAATGTCATTAAGGCGATTGTCAGCGAGCTGAGAGCGCAGCTTGTTCTTACAAAACTTCATTTTGTTGCTCGCACGAATAAGTGCTGCCAACCATTGCGATCACACTTCTTAAACATTGAAGACCGGACATCAGAGGCCAAGTCCTCCACGCGTCGAGTCACAGTGCGGGCAGACAGCGGGATTGCCTTGAAAGCGTCGTGTTGTTCGGGACAAATGACGTCAACAGCAGCAAGTATACAATCCATTACAAAGTCTGCATCAGTGAAGGGATGCATTTTCTTCGCAATCAACAAGGACACTTCGTAGGAGGCACGAATGCGACGCTCAGCAGCCTCAGAGGCTTTGGAGGTCTGCTTCTTGAAGAGGTACGACTGTTGATCCAACCGTGACTGCAAGCGAACAGCCTCAGTCTTCCGCTCATCCGCGGTGTTGTCTCTGTACGTGTGCGCGTCCTTGGCATCGAAATGCCCCTTGAGATTCGACCGCTTGAAAGTGCTGTTGGTGTCGATGCACAATAAACACAGGGCTTTGTTGCCGCGTTGGACGAAAAATAAATCGTCAGTCCATTCGGGGTTGAAGACACGACGTTCATGGTCAACCTTCCGGAGACTGGTAGCTGCGCGTTGCTTCTGCTCTTTAGGCATAGTAATTGGGGTTACTGTGCGGGAACTCGATGTCTGTAATATGAACATGAAATAAAATTGCTTCACACGTCACAGCACACACACGTGCGCACAACACACGCATTGACCCCGGTAAAAGGTGAATGAAAATGAAACCAGAGATTGAACTTGTTTACAACACAACATTTATCATCCCTCCCCGGTCAGGCGCTTCTGTTTCATACAAGCGCCTGACATCAGTTCTAAAAATAAACACGAGCCACAGCTTGAGCTGCAACCAGCAGTACTTAAAGGGAACAAAACAGCGACAATTCAATTAGGCCGGATCCAACAATAATTAACTAGGCGGGCGTTAGGCCGGACCGGAATACTAGCTAGGCCGTATCTGGCCTGAAGGGTGGAGTTTGCCTACCTCTGTCCTAACGTAATGTGTCACTACTTCCCTAGGAGTCCTTTTGCAACTGCATTACTTATTTTTATACCTACCCTACTTGAATAAATGTAGTAGGTGTTTTATGGCCGATAAAACAACTGTAAGCAGTTAATCTGACTATCTTACTTTGCGCTCCACGGGGTAGCATGCCTGGCGATCAGCATTTTTCCGTCATTCCTAAAGATCTTCGACCTGTGATGCAGGATAGGTCTTTTCCTTCTATTGCCATGCCTTAAGGCGAAGGCCGTTATGGTGGCGAATTACTTTCCCCACTTAATATTACCGTCTCTTGGTGTGCGCTCTCCGGGTTGATTATTGACTTAACGTATGCATTCTCTGTCCCCACTCTGGTGACTGTTGAATTGCATGGTTTGTGAAAAGCATTTGCTAGTCCTTAAAGATCGGTAGCAGACGTCGCTGGCTAAAATACTCCTGTGCATTATTATTTTTTTAAGAAGCCACTTTTTATCTCCTCCTGGCTACTTTTAGGTCAGAGTTGCCGCCTGCATACAAAGATGTTGTTCCGTTAGTCGCAGTGCCTTCACTTCCCTCCTCCACTTTTCCCCATTATCCGCCCTCGGTCGATGATGTTATCCGCGATGACGCCGGTGGTCGCGCTGGCGATGGCGAGAGTGGCAGTGCGAGTGGAGGGGAGATGCTGGAGTGTGGCGGCGGCGGCGGCAGTGGCGAGCGCACTCCGCCGCCCTCCTATCAGGAAGTAATCGCTCTCTCACCTACGGCGGCCGACATGCGCAACCGCGTTCTCGCTGCTCAGCACCATCCGCGGACGGCGCCCGCAGACGGTTGTGCGGTGGCGACCCACGTCCATCGATCGGACCCCGAGAACGCTACTGGCGCCAATGGCGCACCCCAAGTTTAGGTCTCAAATACTCAGCACTATCCCCCTCTCCCTCGGATAATGCATATTCCCCCATCCTGCCCTCTCCTCCCTCCCGCCGTCACCCACGCTGTTTTGCTCTCCACATCGCCTATATACCCTTTTTTTATGATTACGGCAATGGAGGGGGAGGAAGCAATCTTCATCGCTGTCTTTCTGGATACTACTGCAATCATTACGCGGATACTACTAACGCCGTTTTATGCCGTCACTTTATCACTGCTAGCAAACATGTACTCTCAATCAGCGATCTCGTTTTTGGCTTATTACAGTAAAACAACGTCGCTCATTTGCTCCCTTTTCTCTAGCTCTTTTTTCCTCTATTTGCTTGGGCCTCTCTTGTGCATTTGCATACCACAGACTGCGTGGGCTCTCAATAAGTGTGTCCCGTCGGATTTGCAACCAAACCCCGTCGGTTGAGATTTAGGAAATCCGTGCTACTGGAAATAGCGAGGTGTGTTTTGCCATCAAGATCAACCAGAACTGAAGGGGGGTTTGTGAACTCGCGTACACCAGTGTTGCTTCCTTCGGCCGCATGAAACGCAGAGGGACGCAGATCCTTTCCTCAGAAATACCAGCAGTATTTTATAGCCATGATAAAACACGAACACCTTTAGAGTGTATTCGTCCGCTAAATGTCGGGTCGCCAGCCAAGTTCTAACCAAGGAGACTACTAAGACTGCTGACAAAATAATTAATAACGAAAGCATCGCTGAGGCCAAAATGGCGAAGGCAGATTGCTTTAACTGAACCGCGTGAACCAATGTCTTTTTGTGGATCAGATTGAGTCAGCCAAATACATCTGCTAGATGGCCTCTGCAAGGCATCTAGACTGTCGGCCGATGGACGCCTCACCGATCGGTTACAGGACTCAATCATCCCGTTCTACCTTGGGCTCATTCTTGAACGCCGCCAGCAGCCGCACAGCGGTTATTATTATAAGCAGAATGACTACTGAAGAAGACAAGGGAGACTGGAATGGCTATTTCTGGCTTATTAGCTGTCACCAGCCAGGCGTAGTCAACTCAAGGTGGTGAAACACCCGGGATTCGTACCCGCGGTCGTTAAGGCTTCTATCCGCCAATGTCAATATTCCCGATCAGCACACCGGTTAGGGGCGTTGGACTTCTGCCCAACAAAATCGCAAGTTCGAGCCTCGGGCGCCGCAGTGCCTGGGGTTGGGTATGGCTGGCTGATGACAGCTAATAAGCCAGGAAATGCTCATTCCTGTCTCCCTTGTCTTTGCCGGCAATGTTAATCTGCCTGTCTACACTGTGTTTGAGTGACAGGTTTCAGCTCAACCTATGACCAAAAGCCATGAAATTGGGAGAATGCCAGACTTTTTTCCTCTTCGTCCATTGCACCGTCTCCTCTTTCTGCTGCTGCCATTTTGAGAAACCTTAAGCCACTCATTGACCAACAAAACATACTTTCACATACTGGTGCCGATTTTAACGCATTAAATGAAATTTTTATCCGTACTTCTACTGACTCTAATCCCCCTCAAACAACATTTCGATACCACCAAGTGTCTATTCTCCTGTGTCGGTGGCAACAATGGAGATACACCCGAAGAAAGTCCGTGGTTAAACAGCTGCTGGGCCCGATGGGGTCTCATCATTTATTGTACAATCTTGCCGCCCTCAGATAGCCCCTATTTTGACACACCTTATCAACATGTCCTTCATGGAGTCATGTCAGTAACAATCACCCCTATCCCTAAAAATCCGCCAATTTTGGTCGTGAGTCTTTTCGCCCAATCGTCTACTCTTCTGCTATACTGAAGTTTGCTGAGCGAGTCGTCCTAGGTACAACTATGCCATGTTCCTCCAATTTCTCCGACCCATTACAATTTGCATATAAGGCCAGACGTAGTACCCTAGACGACGTTGCCCTTGTGGTCTATTCGGCTCTAAGACACTTAGATAAGGACTGCCGTGCGCACGCATGTGCATTTCTTGACTTCTCCTCTGCTTTCAACGCCCTCCCGCGCCATCTCCTCCTTAACGAAACATCCGCGTGTGCCTCTCCTTGCTCTCTTGGCTCGAAGAATATTTTTACTCCCCGCACTTAATTCGTGCGATCTGGCACGCAGAAATCTACGGTTCTTCCCAAAGGCGATTCCAGATCACCAAACGAGTGTCTGTATATAAAATATGCCAACGATATGGTTGTTGGCCATCCTCTTCAAAAATCAGACACATCTGCAGTCTCTGAAGGATGGCCTGGACCATGGCTCAGCATGGTCGCCAGATAATGGTCTTCAACTCGACCATGAGAAATCTGTAAAATGTGTTTTTCACATGCGACCCTTAACTAGTTCTGAATCATCAGTCGTCCTTCTCAACGAGGTATCCTTTTTACAGTACCTTGGCGTTACTCTGACATCCCATCATTCATTTTCCCAACATATTGATACTCTTTTTACAAAAATTCGTAAACTTCTATATTATATCCACCGTTTGAGTTCCTATCACACACTTCAATCCATTATCTGACGATTGATAATTGCATATATTCTTCCCCACATACTCTATTGTTCTCCAGTGATTTTTCCAGCTTTGCTTAAAAAGGATTTACTGATTTTTAAACTTCTCCTCCGAATATTATCTTCTGCCACCGGTGGTCAAGCAATTTGCTGATCGGATTCTTGATGAGGTTGTCCTTATACAAGCCGGTTCTAGGCCCTAGGATCCTGCGGCTCTCGTGGTTCATTTTGCTCTAAGAGATTTAGATAGGGTCTGCCGTGCGCACGCATGAGCATTTCTTGACTGCTCCTCTGCCTTCAATACCATCCCACTTCATCTCTTGCATACCAAAACATCTCAGTCTGGCTCTCCTGACTGGACAGAGACTATTTTGTCTTCCGCACTCAATTTTTCCAGCCTGACGAGGGTAAATCTACCATGCTTCCTAAATCAGCGGAGTCCATCAGGGTTCCGTCTTATCTCTTCACCTCATTTAACTTCACATTGATCAGTCGGGCTTTGGCTGATGGCGGAACTCACAACACTCTTCCAGGAGAGGTGGCGCCAAGGACAAGTTCTTTAGGCTTTCAAAGACGTAACCATCGCTAATCTCTACGAGCGGAAGGGACCCTGACAACTCTGTGATAACCACAGAGGCATCTCGTTGCTCAACATTGCTGGAAAGATCTTCGCCTGTATCCTTCTTTATCATCTGAACGGTCACCTAGAGCAGAGACTGCTCCCGGAAATCCAATGTGGCTTCCTTTGACAGTGTGGAACAACTGACACGATTTTCGCCCCTCGCCAGCTACACGAGAAGTGCCAGAAGATGCGAACCCACCTCTACACTACCTTCGTGGATCTAACGAAAGCCTTTGATATGGTGAATCACGACAGACTGTGGAATATGATGCAGAAATTCGGCTGTCCTGAGCGGTTCACGCACATGGTGCTTCAGCTTCACAATGGGCCAATGGCACATGTCATTGACAACGGGACGGTATACGGTGTCCTGAGCGGTTCATGCACATGGTGCGTCAGCTTCATGATGGGATGACGGCGCAAGTCACTGACAACGGGACGGTATCCGAAGCCTTCGCAGTGACCAACGGAATGAAGTAACGCTGCGTATTGGCCCCCACCCTGTTCAGTCTCATGTGTTCTGCTACGCTGATGGACGCCTACCGTGATGAGCAGCCTGGGATCCGCATCGCCTATAGAACTGATAGACACCTTTTCAACAGTCGGCGTATGCAGGCTTCAACGCGTGTGTCTACGAATACAGTCTATGACTTACTCTTTGCGGACAATTTAGCCCTTAACACCGTGACTTAGGATGGCATGCAAAGGAACATGAACCTCTTCGCTACAGGCTGCGCCAATTTTCGATAAACGGTGGTCATGCACCAACCGCCACCCAGCGCGGAATACAATGCTCCTCGAATCAATGTCAACGGTGCTCAAATCAAAAACGTGGAAACCTTTGCTTACCTAGGAAGCACGATGCCTCGCAACACGAGAATCGATGACGAGGTTGCCCAACGGATCTCCAAAGCTAGTCAGGCCTTTGGCCGGCTACAGGCCTCCGTGGGGAATCGCCACGGTATTCCTTTGAACACAAAACTGAAGATGTACAAGGCCGTCGTCTTGATGACACTCCTTTACGGAGCGGAAACCTGGACTGTCTACTTGAACCAAGCCACGAATCTGAATCACTTTCATCTCAGCTGCCTCCGCAGAATACCGAAGCTGAGATGGCAAGACAGGATCAAGGACACGGAAGTCCTGGAGGGGACCGGATTCCTCAGCATCCATGCCATACTGAGGCAAGTGCAACTGCGATGGAGCGGCCACCTGGTAAGAATGGACGACGAGCGACTACCCAAACGACTTTTCTACGGAGATGTCGCTACGGGTGCTCGCTGGCAGGGAGGTCAAAAACGACGCTACAAGGACACTTTGAAGAAATCACTGAAGCAACTGCACATCAACTCGGTGACCTGGGAGAACCTCGCCCAGGATAGATCGGCATGGAGACGATCAGTGAAGACTGGTTCAGCCATCTATGAGGCCAACCGGATCGCCACCGCCAAGGCCAAAAGAGCGGCACGAAAGTGACCAGCGCCCCGAACCAACGCCGCCAATGCCCAGGCCCTGCCAACATGCCCGCGCTGTCAACGCATCTTCCGCGCGCGAATCGGCCTGGTTGGGCATCCTCGGACGCAATGCACCAACAATCCGACAATTCCAATTTCTACGTCAAATTCTGCCAACCCTCGTTCTGACTCCCACACCCTCACTCCTGGCATCAATTCCATTACTCCCACCATCATAGAGACCAAATCCATCTACTCATCGCCTGTTACCCCCACCACCGCCTTCGCCTTCACTACAACCACCACCACCACCATCAGCGATGGGGAATCTCTCCTAAGCTGTTCTCAATGTGACCGCACATTCACCTCACGCATCGGCCTGGTCGGTCACTTGCGAGTACATCGTACAGAGACAGGTGAGCCAGTGCCTGGAGCACCATCACACAGCAGAGATCGTCGACTCCACTGCCCACACTGTCCTCGCGCATTCATTCATCGCATGGGCCTATTCGGTCACATGCACATCCATGACAGTGTAATTCACCACAATGCCGACAACACCGATACACCATGCACACCCTCCGCTCCTGCCATTCTTAGCGCCCCTGCCACCCCCACTACCATGAATGACATCGCCCCGTCCTTTACCGATTTCTCCTGCCCACACTGCGCCCGCAAATTCAACTCACGCATCGGCCTGGTCGGTCACCTGCGAATCCATCGCACGGAGGCTGGTGAACCAGTGCCTGGGGCTCCGACATACAGTCGACGTGCCCCCCCCTTCACTGCCCTCACTGCTCCCGCACAATTACACATCGCATGGGCCTATTAGGACACATGCGCCTCCACGACAACCTCCGGTAAACCACCGAAGGCTAAGCTACATCAGCGCACACTACCTACACCAATACATCGACAACACCCTCAAAATCACCATTTACCAGAGTATATCACGGTTTCTCAATGTAAATCGTCCTCAACTAAAAAATGTGGAAACCTTTTTTTCATCTGTGAAGCACGCTGTCACGCAACACGAGAATCGACGAAGAGGTTGCCCAACGGATCTCCAAAGCCAGTCAGGCCTTCGTCCAACTGCAGGCTTCCTTGTGGAATCGCCACGGTATTCACCTGAACACCAAACTGAATATGTACAAGGCCGTCGTATTTTCTACGGAGATGTCGCTACGGGTGCTCGCCGACAGGGAGGTCAAAAATGACGCTTCAAGGACACTGAAGAAATCTCTGAAGCAACTGCAAATCAACCTGGTGACTTGAGAGTACCTTGCCCTGGACAAACCGGTATTGAGAATATCCGTGAAGACTGGTGCAACAATCTCTGAGGCCAACCGGATCGCCGCTGCTAAGGCCAAAAGGGTGGCTCGCAAGTCGCAAAAACTCTGGATCAACACCGTCAATACCCAAGCCCTGCCAACGTGCCCAGGATGTAAACGCTATTCTGCGCCTGTATCAGCCTGGTCGGACATCTTCCAAGTCAATGCAACAACAATATCACAACATCAACTTATGCCACAACTGCCTCAGACCCCACGATGACGATGACGACCACCCCAAGCACTATTGGTCACTCCATCGATGCCCCACTGCCTACGATCAGTGACACCATCCTCCCTCCCCCACCCGTTGCACCGATCAACCCCACTCCCGCCACCTCCGGCTACCTGCCACCTTCTACCACCACCACCACCGCCCCCAGTACTAGCTATGTGGACTCCGTTCTCACCTGTCCTCATTGCGATCGCACATTCAACTCACACATCAGCCTGGTCAGTTTCTTGCAAATTCATCGCACAAAGACTGGCGAACTAGGGCCTGGAGCACCAACACACAACAGAGACCACCACCTCCCATACACTCACAGCCTTCGCGCATTTACTCACCGTACAGGTCACTCGGTCAAATGCGCATCCTCGAAAGCGGAATCCACCACGATGCCAACACATCTTGCGCAGCCATCAACACTTCCAACAGGCCTCCCGTGAGCGTGAATACCAGTACCAGCCGCATCGCCCCCCAGGCTCAGCACCTCCCGACCTATCTTGTCCTCATTGTAACCGCACATGCACATCACGCATCGGCCACATGCTTTTTCATAAGAACCTGTGCTAGACAACTACAACACTACATCCCTCCTCACCAGCCTCTGCATATCATATGCTCACACGCACCGCCACTCAAAACATGCTTTCAGTCTGAATGTATAATCTTCGGTTCCTCTGCTGCATATGTGATCTGAGCTTGATAATATCACGGGGCGATCAACGCCGTAGCTTGGAAGGTTGCCAAGTGACAATTACACTCAGACCTCGCAGTCAGTCCAATGTGTGTTGTGAAGAGTGGCTGCCTGGTGGTCTGAGAGTCAGGTTGCGATGGCTCCTTCTTAGCGTAAATTCGGGTGCTCTCAAACTGTGAGATTTGCGCCGTTCAAACACCTGTTTTGTGACATTCTGGTGCTTGTATTTGGACGACGACGAGGTCGTGTACGTAGTACGCATAGACAAGTTCACCAGTAGCTGCGTCCACTTCCGCGTCAGTCAACTGACCGGTTCGGACGGTGGTCTGATTATGGGGGTGGGGAAGAGAGTGAGTTCGACGGCTCAACGCATATTTCCCCAGTATGAACAATCTGAAGCGCTTGAGACTATCATGCTGCGCTAAAAAGCAGTGGTTTTGAAGTTTGACCGCTGACGGGATAACTCAGACCACGTGGTTTATCCAGTGTGTATGGAGTGTCTGACTGGCGGAGTGAGAGTCAGGCTACGCTGGCTCCTTCTTAACGTGGTGTTAATGGCGCTCCCACTTCGTTAGATCCGAGCCAGGTGTGGCGCCACTCTCATGGGCGACTTCGGACGCGCCAACCACGTGCGCCATCTCCCGTCTCCGGTCTGTCTGACTATTATGACACCGGGTCCAGGTGATGGAGGAGGAGGATAGAGTGTGGTTGCTGCAGCGCAAATCTACGATCACTCAAAACTAATCCACGCGCTAGTCAACGTTTCTGCACCACCCTTTTGTGGAGCATAAGGTGGAATCGTCGGACTACGACGGTCGAAATCGCGTGTATGTGTGCATGGGTGTAAGGGGTAATATTTATGTTTCCCACCACTCAGGTAGCGCATATGGATCAGTTCAAAAGAATTTGGAATGAGTTTGGTACAGTAACTGTGATAACAGGATTCTATGACTGATGTACAACAACTACCAGACTATAATTCAAAAATTATGACAGTCCATCCGCAATGCCTACAACAGTCATATCAGGAAGGCGTCACCGATACCTGGGCTGTTGTTTCGGGCAGCAAGGTATCAGGAGAAATCCATCGTGGTTGAAAAAAATCATTTGGCGCCTTGCTGTACATTTCAGTTATATGCTGCCGAAGAGAGACCGCAGTTCTCAGTCCATCTCTCTGTCTGTCTCACTTCCGGCCGCCAGCATGCATCACTGGAAAGTCAAGAAAAAGTCAAGTGTAGATGCCATGGAATCCCCTGGTTAATCAGACACCAGGGTTTAGGGGGTTCTAGTTGGGGTAGCACCACACATATAACATTTGGTCGCTCCATCTGTCTCGTAGAGGTGGTGAATGCTCCTGTGGCCGCCTCTAACTAGTAACCAATTCTCACTTCTGGTGCTCCTCAAAGCTAGCTTCTTCCCAGCGTCACACCCCGGGCAACTGTCACGAATGTTGGAATGAACTAGGTAAGGGTCTCTGGTGATGTGTGTGCCACCACAGCCGGTATGTCTGACTCCCGGACATCCCACTAACTCCCCCCATCTCAAATGTCCTACGGCGAGTGTAACAAAAATCTCGTAGGCGATCAAGATTAACTCGGGTCGCTCTCCCACTAAAAAAACCGTGATCAATAGTGGAGTTCGGCAGCCATCAGGGATGTCCCAGCAGCCATTTTTAGGGAAAGCACTGCATGCCTCCTCACAGAGGAAGGAGCTAGAAAAGTTGCCCTAAACAAATGCTAGGTATCACGTCTTCTGGAGCCGGTCTCGGTAGCTGTAATGATAACGGCCTCCTTCTTCTGCGCACGTGTGTAGAACACCGTCTCCTGCTGACCAACACCTTCTTCCGCCTTCCGACGCGGGAGAAGGCCACGTGGATGCACCCTCGGTCGCGGCGCTGGCAGCTGCTGAACTATGTTCTCGTCCGGAGGCGAGATCGGCAGGACGTGCTGGTGACCAAGGCGATCCGTGATGCCGATATTTGGACAGATCATCGTCTCATCATCTCCAAGATGAGATTCCGACTTACAACCCGCCGGAGGTCCCAATTTAAGCAACTGCCAAGGCAGTGGACATCGTCGGACTGCGACGGTCAAATTGTCTTTTAAAACCTGCCGCACGCACACTTGGATGAAATACGCCGACATGCGAAATCAAATGAGACTGAAGTAATATGGTGATTTTCCTCACACCGATATATGTGCAAATATATTTCCTATCGAAAGGGGATATCAGTACGCTTATGATTTGGTACATGAGTTAATCTCATTGTTTTCTTTGCACTCCTCGGGGATGTACACACACAAAATCCAAACAGTGAACAGGAAAATTAATCAAAAGAGGCAGTCTGTATATTCATCAAAGAGGGCAGAGGACTGTAGTTTTTTATGGATTAGTGAAAACGATCTCATTTACAACGTATGCTTTTCCAAAGAATTACAAGACGTTTACATTTGCAATTTTGATTATCACGAGAAAGCAGCAAATAGTTGCCTCATTAAGGATGTACAATTTGTCAAGGCTAGAATAAGCGAAGTATTCCCCTTCTTATAGTAATCGCGCAATTTTGCGCTTAACAACCTCAGTGCTGTTTTTGAGTCAGAGCTTTCGCAATGCATTAAGAGAGGTAATGTGGTACCCTGCGCTCAATGGATGTACATTCGGTCCTTATGATCATATTTTTAGACATCGGTTTGACACCAGTAACTGAGAAAAACGGGATTATCTGCTCTCTAACTGCGAATATTTCGACCTCGATACCACCTCACTTTACCGTCTCCAACGTTGCCACTGAAACCGTACGTGCAAAATTACTTTCTGCGTCTTTGGAATTTTCTTCTCGTGTGGAAATTTCTCAGAAATCGTGTTTCGAGCAATTTTTTTATTCAACGATTTCTAAGGAACTACAGTACTGATTAATGCGCAAATAACAGCCTAGCAAAACAAGTCGTCAAATTTTTGCAAGATCAAAAGTTATTCAGATTGTTCGAGACCTGTGAAGTGGCTGAGTCATTTTGACATATCCTACATACTTTTTATCAAATTCTTTTGAGTAACGACAACACAATATATGCACTATCTTGTTTGAAATACTTATCAAATTTCATTATTGATAGATAGCCAAAATTTTGACGATAATAGCATAAGAAACAGCACCACTTCTTGAGAAAGAAAGCCTGGCAATATTACCTTTACTTCCAGATTTGTGCTCATGCTCTTAATGCCTACAGCCCACGATTGAAAAAATGGGCCAAAAGCGTAATGAGCATAAATAAAGTGGATTACGAAGATGGACCTTGCGTGAGCTATACCCATATATTGATCAGGCTCAAAAAAATGAAGACAAGATTGTGGATTTAAGGAAGCTCCTGAAGTCGAAAATTTGTGGAAAGAAATAAATTACCAGCGTTAGAGCGAAAAAAAGCAAAGCGCAAAACGCAAACAATTCAAGAAATTACCGCCTTTGAAGCTTCCCACCGTGGAATAACCTACCTGAGGCGATTGTTATGTCCCAGTCTGTGTATACATTCAAACATCGGCTTGACATACATATGTTACAGTACCACGAAGACTATGTGACTACTTAACCTTAACAATATCAGTGTACCACGTAAACCTGCCTGCATTCACTTGGCTGTTACTTCTTTAATTTGCTTCTTATTCTTGCTACTTATATGTAACAAATAGGGATTTCAAAGGCGTAAGCCTATTTTCCTCAAATACACTGAACTGAACTGAACTGAACTTCTAATTTTATGGGTTGTAACCCAGTTTATGACAAATTGGATAACAATAATATCAGGACATCTTCAACTGTACCTCTCCCAAAGGCAGTCCCGACTTCAGACTCAACTTCTGCCAGCCATCCAAAAAGTTCTAAAGAACCCCTAGTTGAAAGCGAAAATTCCAACGCGTGGCCAGATAGAATTTAAAAACACCAAAACAGGCATATACAGAAGATTGCCTAACTCATGAAAGGTCTATATCAGAATTTTAGGTAGTAGCAGGGCAGACATTTGAAGGTGTTAGTTCTGTTTGTTGTATTAAATTTATGAAGAAAAAGCTGTTTAATAATAAAGAGATCACTTCAGATCAGTTTATTCAAGGGAAAACGGGGTTAAATGGGGCAAAATTAGACGTTACTTGACATCCCGGAATTTGCGTACGCTTTTACGAGCTACAGATCATAACACGTTTTGTTTTTATGCACATAACTATGCATAAACATTAATATAAGCCGGAAAAATGTGGAACATATCCGTTCGGAGAACGGTAAATTTGGTTTTGTTTTCACAAAAATTAGGTGAATGGAAGTTTGAGATCTTACATTGTTTACGGCAAAATGATGACAAATTTAGTTAAAAAATCAAGTTTTGCAAAGTTATGGCGTTTTGGACCAAAAACCACTGTAATAAACTTTTGTGAATGTATTTTGTTTTACCACACCAATATTTAGGAGCTTAAACGCGCATATATACGAGACGTGATGATACACCGCGACTTTTCGCAGTCACAACGTACGCGAAGCCTGAAAAGACAATTTCGGTCTGCAAGAGACTATAAATGAATAAGGAAATATAAAACGGAAGGGGCAGAAAATTCACATTTCATCGCAAATTCTAAGTATATATTCGGTTACTCTATTGTGTGTTTGAAAACTTAGAACTAGACTGAGAAGTAAGCAAATATATCGAAAACGGCTTCAATAGAAAGAGAAAAGAGTGTTCTTTAAATTTAAACAGAAATGATATACATACTTTTCAGTGAAGTCGAAAATTTGATCGAACGGTCCCAGTTTTTTCTTGACTTCCCTTTGACAAAATGTTAATTACGCAGGAAATATTTTAACTAATATTAGGCATATATTTCCCCAGATTTTGTTGTGGATGTTGCTTTTTTTATGGCAGCAAGTTATCATGTTTGTGTGAGTCTACAAATATGACCCAGACGGCCGTCTGCATTAGAATGAATGCCAAAAAGTTACTGCTTCGGTAAATGCTTTAAAGAAATATGTTATTTTTAGGGTTTTACCAAACACATCGAACGGAATGTACATTTATGGGCAGTCGACTAAAGACACTGAAAATCGTAAAGAATTCGCCTCATTTTCAAAGACGATCTGCAACTCATCGTAATAGAAAACTCGAAATATTTATAGAGAAATTTAGCAATAACATAGTCCTATTTAGATGCACCAAATGGTACGTTTACGATTGCACCTGACGATTCTATTTAAATTTATTAGTCATTGACCGACCTGTGAACATGTAAGCTTATGAAATATTATATTCATGTGACGTCCCTATCGGCGCAATGAAGCGAAAATCTGCTTGCCTTGGTCAAAATAGTTTAAGAAAATGTATAAAATGACGACAAACGACGAATTCTTGTGAAACGGTGTTGTAAGATGCACTTTCATGTGAGGCTGCTTGATGACTGCCATACTTTACGTTGTGTTTAATCTAGAGGAATATATAAGTAAAAAACTCTGAAAAATACTACTTTCAAAAGTAATTCGGATTTTTCTGCTTCCTTCTCTCGTTTAATTGCATGGTCAGGCTTCCTATACATTTAAAACTTCAGTTTACTCAACTAGGTCAATTTTTCACATTTTCGTAATCTGTACTTATTCTAAAAAAAATTAACATTTCTAGACAATGTTATATCAATTTTTAAACCACAAAAAGGCATATATTTCCTAACGATCGGTTATTTATTAACGTAAAATTTTGGTGGACGCAGTGGGCGCTGATTTCGCGAAACGGGACATAACTAATGAAATTCATCAGATTTCATGAGTTAGGACACCTACTGTTATATCAAAAACAACTCTCATGAATCCCTCGGGGCATTCAGAGGGATATATGGTCAGCAGTATATTAAAGGACTCCTTAAGCCGAGAGAATTGCGTTGTTATCCAGGGTTTACCTGAATCAAATGCTCCTACCCTGAAGGAAAGAATCTCTGCTGACTGATATGATTCAGCACCTGGTGAACTGTATATCCTTCATTCGGGAGAGAATGTAACCGTTCACAAAGCCTTCAGGATCGGAAAAAAGGAAAGTGAACAGTCAGAAACTGTGAAACCATGGCTTAGCGAAATTGTCTTGGACAGCAAGGAAGAGGCTAAGCTAAGATTCTTTAGGAAGACAAACCTCCGAAACTCTTAGTAGAAGATTTTCAGCTGGAATAATCTCCAGCAGAATGTTTGAAATGCTTCGAATTAGTGATAGAATTGAAGAGAAGACTCACAGCTGGAGAGAACAGTCGATTATTTTCAGGGGACACGTGATACAGAGAAACGCAGAATTGCTCTCGAACTAGCCAATGATGATGATGGCAGCGGCAAAGTAGTATTGGCAAACTCGAGACAAATGGAATTTGGGCCGGCCGAGTGTGTCCAACTGAAATTTATTCATACCAACGCCTAAAGTCTGTTTTCGAAGCTAGAAGAACTAAAAATACAGGTAGCTGTTCTGTCTCCTGATATTATAGCGATCACAGAAACATGGCCGTCACAGAACATCAGCGATTGCAAAGTAGCAGTATCTGAGTTCCAGCGACCACATCCACTGACAGGATGGAGGAGTTGTGATGCATGCAAAAAGCTTCTTTCTGCGTGTGAAAGGACAGAAAAGAGTACCAATGGAATGAAGGCTATTTGGCTGACTTTAAACACATGGGGATCCCAGCTCTCTGAAGCCATGCCTCTGTAACGACCACCAGGGACGGGCATCGATGCTGACACATGTTTCCTGGAGAACATAACGGAGATTGGTGGTTGAACTGATGTTGTTTTCAAGGGTGAATTAACTGCACCTAGCATTTGATGGAACGATCTGCAGGCGCAGGGCTCAAATTAAGCCTTAGATCACCATTTGTTTTAGACAATATTTGAAGTTCTTCTCACACAACATGCATTTGTTCCAACGAGAGCGCTTGGAGGACCACAGGCTAGTTGTTTAGATCTCGTCTTCACTAAAGATCCTGACAGTATACACAAAGTATACCTCCTACCTCCACTTGGTCGAAGTGATCCTGCAGTACTTTCCTGGGAGTACGGTTTATATTCTGTACCATCTGCAATAAATGAAACCAGGCCCAATCTTTGGCTAGGAGACTTTTGCAAAATGAAAGCTAGGGCATCACGAATAGACTGGAAAATTCTCTTCTCCGTGAACGTCACTAAGGACTGGAATTTATTTAAGGAGTAGTTGTTTAATCTAATAGAATGCCACTGTCCATCATCAAAACTTAGGATATCCAACCGACTGCAGTGGCTAACAGGAGATCTAAAAAGAGAGATTAACTGAAAAGGAAGGTTTTGGAAGAAATGTTGCCGATGCAATAAAAATGTAGCCTTGCAAGCATACAAAAAACAAAGGAATAAGGTTTAAAGATCGATCTTCCAAATACGACGGGATAACGAGAGTGTATTTGTTCCAGTGAGCAATTCACAACCCCAAATTGCTCTGCAGCTTGTAACGAAAAGACCGCACTTAACAGGAACCCGATTTCTGTTATGAGAAAATATGACCATTTTGAGATATCAGAAATTAAAAAAGCTGAACATTTTCTCAGTTAGTTCACTCGCTTATCCCAGAGAAGCTCTTTTCATTCCAGCTAGTTGGAATTTAGAATTTATATTTGGTAAGCACCGGCAAGGCACTGTCTAAGCAAGCAGAGACTATTTAAATGCCAATTATTCCCGATATGCTTGTTCGAGAAGAGGCGGTCTTTGAATAACTAAAAGGTTTGAATGCGTATAAATCTCCTGACCCTGATACGATTCCAGCAAGGCTGCTCCTTGAACCTGCTTGAGAGCTTGCCAAACCACTGACTTTTCTGTGTCAGAAATCGTTCGATACAGGAATTCTTCCAGCTGACTGGAAAACAGCCCACATTACACCACTTCAAAAAAGCGGCAGTCGTGCACTTGCTACAAACTACAGGCCTATCATCTTTACTTCAATCTGTTGCAAGGTTATGGAAAAGGTTATCGAAAAATGGATTAATGATTTATTAAAAACCCATAACCTCTTATCCAATGCACAATACGGCTTTTCGTAGGGCAAGTTCCTGGGTTAAGAACGCACTAATTATGATGCAAAGCTGAACAAAAGCACTTGATGCAAAAGACATCGTGCATGTGGATTACATTGATTTCCAGAAGGCCTTCGATAGTGTTACGCCACAGCGTCTCGTTCACAAGTTGAGAATGTTGGGTATTGGAGGCAAACTTCTGACGAGGATCGAAAATTTTCTCGTTGGTCATTCCCAAGTTGTTTCTGTAGGCGTAACGCGATCAAAGGCATTCGATAAAGTGCCTCATAGACGACTTTTAGCTAAACTAGAAGCTATAGGATTTTGTAGTCCCCTTACTGACTTTATTAGATCATACCTAAATGATCGAAAACAAAACGTTTTAGTAGGGTCCTCATACTCAAATGCTACCCCGATTGTTAGTGGTGTCCTTTGTTGTTCTTACTGTATATAAGTGATATTTCATCGATAGTTAAACATTCTCAATATTTTATTTATGCTAAAAGACATAACATGCGTGTATTCCTTCTCTAACTCTACGACCGAACGGTGCCTAGAACAAATTCTTTCAGACTTAGACGCTCTTTCGGCCTTTAGCTCCACATGGCTAATAAAGTTCTCACCTACGAAGTGTCGCATCATGAGTTTTGGGCCTGTAAGGCTGCCGCAACCTCTTATTTTTGTCCAAAGACATTTCACGAAAAATCCTGTTTCCGACTCTTTCAGCTTCTTCCTACTCAACAAGATGCCAGCTAACGAAGCTAAAATTTCTTTGGGTCAGGAGACTTGAAGCAGGCTTTTGTCTCCTTTTCCGACATAATAATAGTTCAACTCTCCCCAAAATTTCTGTCATTACCCCCGTTAGTCTTCCTTATAACCTAAGAAATTCTGCACTAATTATACCTCCCTTGCATCCTCCACGTAAACGCTCTCTCTTCTTTGCTTCTAGGTATATTTTTCTTTGGAATAACCTGCCAATTGAAATTAGGTCGCTAACTAGTCTTTCTGCATTCAAGCGAAGACTGCACACTTATCTTAACACTGATTCTATTAATCTTTTATTTTCCTCTTTTTTTCCCAGTAGCTTTCCCCATGACTCGGATAAAGGACCATCTAGAATTTAAGTGACCCTCTTGAAACTATATTTTCGCTACCTCGAGTCGCCCATTAACTATGATGTCTCCTTATATCACCAGTCATCGAATCGATGAAGTCATTCGGACGTACACATTCGGTGGTCCACAGTCTTAAATGCTGCCGTTTCTTTGGATACTGACCATCATCAGAATTCAATTCTGGATCCTAAGATGCTGAGGACTTAAGTTCATTGACGCATTTACATGAGATTTTGTTTCATACGCCTAAGTGATCAAGAACAAATCATCTCGAGTTTTCATTATCTCATTCTGAAATGCTAGTGCAGTATTACTCTACTCTACCACCTGACCATTTTTTCCTATACAGTTTTTTCTCCTACCTTCTATTCAAAAATGAAGGCCTATTTAACTCTGCCTCCATTTTTATGGTAGGAGTTTTTTTTCACTGCCTATTTTTTCTAGTTCACCATTAATTTCAAAACATTGCTAACTGTCGACCTACCAGGACAAGTTATGTCTACATTATTAAGTATTTGTACATTTTATCTGCACACATTGTCATAATTTTTTTTTAGACAGTGCCTTGCCGGTGCTAACCAAATATGAACACTAAATACCGAACACATTTTTCCGTAAAAACCAGGAAATGCTTAAATCGTCAAGGAAATGTATAAGAGACAATCTAGCGTAAAGAAGACAACTATGTCCACATTTTTAAAGTGGTCTTTTCAATATAAATTAAGATTATCTAAAGGAGCGTCGAGTCTGGAATTCAATTCAATTCCATTTATTGAGGGAAATAGGCGTAGTCCATAGGGTGAAGCTAAATTCCATATCGCTCCGGCTCGTTTTGGAACATAAAACTGTCAAGTTTCCTTTTAAATCTTTCCAGCGTTGGTGACATTACAACGTTTTCAGGAAGGGTATTCCATGGTTTAATCACTCTGACAGAGAAGGAGAACTTGTGCACATCCAGTCTTGCCTGCTAGAGGCGCAGTTTTAATGGGTGACCTCAGACGTGGGTCATGTCAGCAAACTCAAAGAAGTCCGAGAATTTCAGGCAAAAATCGAATCCCTTCACTATACGGAATGTCCACAGGAGATCACCAAAAATTTGCCTAAAACGTAAAGGAAACAGATTAAATTCTAAATTCTAAAAGTGCAAAGTCATAATGAGTGAAGTCCCACAAGTTCAGTCCCACAAGCGTAGCGCGATCAAATTGCAAAGTCATAGTGAGTGAAGTCCCACATGTCCCGCAGATCGAAATTGTTCTGCAACTTAAACAAATGCGTCTTGGTATGTTTGCGAAATCAAATCAGGATACTAATATGTGACCCAACTATTTGAACAGAATGACACTGAGAAGCAGAAACACAGAAGGACATCGACGTTTTGATGACAGACAACCTGAAGCTTTCTATGCAAAGTGCCTGTATCCGCCAATTAAATGCTGTACTCTATCAACAAGACATTTAAAGTTTTCGATGAAGACTGCTTTCTAAAGTCTTCGCTACATTTGTAGGGCCACAACTGAAATATGCAATCCAGTCTTGGCGCCCGTAGACCCAGCAGGATTACAACTGGCTCGAAAGGGTGCTTCTAATTCCTGCAATATTTATGTAACAAGTAGAGATTTAAAATGCGTTTGTCTATTTTCCTCAAATTCACTAAAATAAACAGAACCGATCTCATTGTTTAGCGGCTCTACGTTATTTCTCTGTATATGGCGCATTTACAAAAGATGTGTCTCTAATGTAAACATTTGTTTTATTTATTGCGATATTTCTCTATAACCACAAATTTAGCTTCCTAAGCTTGTTTATTATTATCACTTTTTTACTGCTTTTTTCAGCGTCAAATAATCGTTGACTTTAGTAGGCTCTACTACAATATTTTCTTAAAAAATGGTCAAAATTAAATCTAAATGCACGCGACTAACCTACGAATCTAGGATACTTTGGCATCAAATTCCTTCTGGTAGGATCTTCAAGAGTTTCGAACCTGGAGGCAGCATCAAAATACTGTTTAGGTATCTAGAAGCGCGTGGTTGTCGTATTAGCAGCCGTATATATATATATATATATATATATATATATATATATATATATATATATATATATATATATATATATATATATATATATAAGCTGTACTTGCAGTCATCTGATTTGGTTGACTTTACTCAGCACACAAACTTAACCGATTCAAAAATCTCTAAAATCTTAAAAGGTTCCAAAAATTTTTGGGGAACCAATAAGCATGATATAGACATGTGTAGCACGGGACATAGCAGAAAACACGGAAGAATTGACAGAAAATGGGTGGCAGGATGAA
Organism: Schistocephalus solidus; assembly: GCA_017591395.1. NCBI lineage: Eukaryota > Metazoa > Platyhelminthes > Cestoda > Diphyllobothriidea > Diphyllobothriidae > Schistocephalus > Schistocephalus solidus. The sequence goes on along the minus strand of WEDG01010700.1, from coordinate 102,906 downwards.
AAATTAGAAGAATGGTATAGTCTGGGAAATTGACAATGACGCGAATCAAATTAGTAAAGGATTATAAAATGCAATCAGTTTTTTCTGACCTAGGGTAGTTGTCGTAAAACATGAAGTTTTTATATAATATGACATTGATGATGGACAGTAAAACCTAGGGCATACTGATTGAATCATTTCGTTGACATTGCGCTAACTGATAGAACCGAGGGATTAAATCATACAGCAAGTACCGTGTGTCTTTCGGTTAGGACGATTCTTCAGCTAACTCATTCGTGTGTTTCACAACACATTACGCAGACTTTTCAAACGTATAATTTGACTGTGTTAAGTAATTACGCTTCGTACACTGACTGACGTATTTGATTGCAGATTTGCACTACCTGCTTAATTTTGCGGAGCATGCGCGACTCGTTGTGTTTTGGAGATCAACCTAGAATCTTCACCGACAATAGCACAGTGATCAGTATGTGGTACCGAAAAAGACGAAGCACACCTGATATGTCATATCTGGCCTGTTAGCCGTCATCAGCCAGTCATACCCATCCGTAGATTCGGAGCGCCTAAGATTCGAACCCGGAATCATAGACCATGAAGTCACGGGCAGTTTATTCTGTTGGCTGTGATCGGGAATATGAATTATGCTAGATAGGTACTCACTAACCAGGTTACGGAAAGTATCTTGAGTTTTGCAAGCATTCGCATTGCAACTAGTATTATAGGTGGTACCGACCAAGACAAGTCCGATATGGTCATTCCTGTCTCCGTTGTCATGCCATAAATATTGATTTGATATAATTTTTAACGGTTTCAAATTTTTGGTTTCAGGCTTTTTTATTCTCGTAGAGCTTTTTTAACCCTTATGACCTTTTATCTTTCATAACTTTCATATTTTGCTCATATGAAGGATAATTTACTACTGTTTCTGTCAAAATTTTCAGCCTTCGTTGAAGTGTTTCATTGTGTTGTCGCAATCTACCAATTTAGTAGACTGTTAATATGTTGGACCCTGTAACAACTCAATCTCAAACTTTTTCGCTAAAGAGCAGTTTATCTAATCTTATTTTAATTCATAATCCTAACAGATGTTGTTATTGAATATCAATTTTTAACTTTGTATACCTATTTTTCATGATATATTTTGCCTATTTGTATGCTTTCACTGACGCTGGAGAAATGGACATTGCACATGGTCTTCAATGTGATATTTTTTTGTTTTTGGTGAACTTCTTGACGTTACGTGGGGAAAGAAAATGTAGCAGAAAAGTTGATCACAATTATTTATTAAAAGGTAACAGATCACGTATGCGCACGGTCGTCATGGCCTTAATAGAGAATTTAATCACTCACGTTCGAATTTTGAATTTATTTCACACTTCAGCCTTGAGGGATGTCTATTTTCTGTAAACTGCTCATTCAATTGTTCTTCAATAAGCGATTATTACTCAAATAATAGTGAACAGTTAAATATGTGCGTTATGTGACACTAGGAGTTTTATATTGTTTCAGTTGCCCTCGTTATAAGTAGTCCACCAAAGTCACAACTTGGGTGGAATTAAAAGTCTGGTGCACTGGGCCTGCTGACAAATGTCCCAAGTTTCGATGACGACTGGGTGAACTGGTATTCATAAAGTGCCGTTTTCTGGTTAACTTCATCGCATCTCGCATTTTGCCTCTGGCTGAATTCCAGAAGACATAACTGCAGACTGTTCAGCGTCCTGCTCTATTAAACTCCCACAACTCTTTATAAGACATTTATAAAATAGATCCCGTTAGTTAGAAGTCATCCGCAGCATTCATTGCTCTCCGAAAATTTGGTGAATCTTGCAGGCTGCTCATGAAGACATTTTGCTTCAGAATTGGCTTATTCGGCTCTCAGTCAATCGAGCAAAGTCCAGCATACGTTATCTTTGTCGTCAACACTAGGATGTCTGATTCTAACCAAATTTGACTTACCTGACCCCGGTACGCGTCAGTGTTACCAAGACTGCCAATTGTCTCATAGACTTTTAAATACACTACTACTTCGTCCTGGCAAAAATATCAGCAAACAGTTGGTGTATATGTGTACAAAAATTGTTTTTCTAACTCTTCAGACGCCATATGCACTCCGACTTTGAATGTGTACAAGAGAACATCTTAGCTATCCCACCGGCAACATAAAGGGGCCATGGATTGACTACATACCTAGCTTTGGAAATACTAGAACTTTGCAGCAGGATCTGACACTCGCGCCCGTTGTCTTCAATAAGTACTGGCAAAGTAAAAATTATCCCTAAAGCTCACAGCAAAATAGGCTTTTCTTAAGTATTAAAACCATCAATTAACTGTTGGCTCCCAACGTCGGGCTCGTTGCACTAGATCAGTGCGCGATGCCAGAGCACACGCTGTGACTTACGTTCGGGTCTGGCTTCGTTTCGATACTCGTGCTTTTATTAACCTAAGAGCCTAAGATTAAAAGTATTGTGACAGAAAAAATACAAGAATTAACGTTTTTTGATCCCTGAGATTGAATGCTAATAAGTGCTTTACACTAAACCCTACACAAGAAACTACCCATAATTTTAAAAGGAGATTCGTACTCGGCGCCAGGATGGACTTGGGAATAATGCCTACTAAGTTCTACTTAAAGTTGACGTTTTCCCTCAAGTCAACTCATAAAGGTGGAAGAACGTTTGTTTCTAAGCTCTTTTTCCAGTGGGATGTCAACCATCTCCTTTTCCAAACGATGAAACTAATTCAGCCTGTCAATGATCTTGTTCACAACATTTCTTATGTTCTGTAAGGCTATCCCACTGCTACGGAATTTTTTCGAGCTCCTTAAACTTGTATGACACCGTCACCGCTCCCTTTATCCGGTTATCCTACTCATTCTACGTCATTAAGTTTGTATTTAGATTTTGCGTGCTATTTTGTTGATTAAAAAACTCCTGGGTCCATTTACTCGGAGAAAGGGCAGAAAAAGAACCATTGGTAGTACGACCGTTTGTCAAACCTCAAGTGCCTTTTAGTATGTGGCCTTTTTTCCAAAAAAAATTGTGACTTCAGGGAAAGCGTGTGTTGAGATTTTGCGCACCGCTTCATCGCCAAGAGCTGTCGGTTACTCCCCTCCGCTAACCTTTTTTTCTTCACACTTGCGTGTTAATTATCGCTTAACAGTTTCTGGGATATAGTTTTCTCGCAGCAACCGTACTAGAACCCACTGACAGTAAGCGATGTTTCACCTGGGAGGCAGTGGTGTGTAGGTTACTTGATCTTGTATGTTTGGGATCATGTCTGATCTGCCAACCTCAAGCATATTTCATATGCCTCTCAACGCGAAGAAATTGGCTGCAAGTATTTTGCGGGCTAGACTAATTACCATCTCCAATAACAAGGAGGACAGAAAACTGGCGATCCAACAAGCACTTCTAGATCTTCGTCGATTGTTTTCAAGCTGACATTTCAGGAAGGTGGGCAGCAACGCTGAACTAGTTCGGTAGGCGAGAACGGACAGACCCAAATTATGCCAGCTGTCTTCTTGAAAATGCCCTCCTATAAATTACAAACTTTCGCCCGTGAGAAGATCTGCTTTCTTAACTCAGGAATCATTCTCATGCAATTTCGGTCGAAGAGCTCCATTTTCGCTCGTTTTCTACTGACATATCTCAGCATTCACCATTTTAAAGTCGAGCCACTCAGTTTACCAGACGTTAACATGAAGTAGTTCACTTATAGACATTTTCGGGGCGATCGTTTCGGACGATGATTTCGTCTCCCCTTGAAATGTCAGTGACTAAGGTCTATTTCTCCCTTTTCCTAGCCATATATATATATATATATGTATATATATATATATATATAAGTACGGTATAACTTCTTTGTCATATATATATATATATATATATATATATATATATATATATATATATATATATATATAGCCTTTAAGCACGAATCGTGCGAATAAGCAGTCTCCTTCCTCCAACACACAACCTTATGTGGTTTCTCATAGTCTGCAGTTAGAAGGGCTCTATTGTCAGTGTCATTATGATTGGCTATTTGATATTAGAGTAAAGGCGCGAAACCTTTGAAACCGCATGCAATCTCTTCTACAGACCATGTGCGCAGGATTCCCATAATATTGCTTTGGAATGCGGCATACCAGGGACCTGAGGCTTCAACACAATTGTGGTGGTGATGCGAATGGCAATTACAGTGTAAGAGAACTTAAGTTCCATCCTTCTTCGACCGGTTCACAAACAGGGAGATTGGACAATGATCGAGAATAGTCTTTATAACAGCTTATTCGACTTCGATGTCCGAGAAGATTTCAAGCGGTTAAGTGTCTCACAATTTAGAGCTGTAGAGCAGGACTTCGTGCAGTTTAAAAATCTTTAACGTGAAGCTTCTCTCGTTTGCCAAGTCTTGAGTTCCGCTTATTCTATCAGCAGCCGTTTGCTGTATACCTCGATGGTTTTGCCCTGGTGGTTGATTCAATAAATCGTGGCATCCTCCAAGAAATAATATTATAATAAATATTAAAATAGGAGCGCTTTGCCTTCAATGGAAAACTTCTGTTTTACAATAACTGGCTCGGTTTGCGGTAGTGCTCTCCAAAAGCTCGTGGAAATTGTTACTTCTTAACTCGTGAACCCAGCCGTCGTATTACCAAAGCATGAAAACGAAATTCAAGCGAACGGTAGGATGTGAAGTACATTAAGTATTCAACTCTGTCCGAGACACGTCAAGACTGTCAGAATTTCCGGATAGGAGACGACTTCGTCTCGGTCATTGAGTACCATGACGACGCTGTCCGTCCTTAGAACCGTGTCGAGGAAGCGAACTACAGTCTTGACTGCCTTGTTTCCATCCACATTAACTTTCGTCTGGTATGGAAAACTGGGCAACTAGGACAGGGCTTTATGGCTTGACCCCACAAGACGTTCCTCTCCTCTTGAATAACGGCAGGCTCGCAGCTGCTGAATTTACTGCCTTTCTGTGTTTCTCCGCAGTACAAACCGTTCAGCGTCGAAATAAGTCACCTCATAGAACTTGCAGGTAACATATTCTGCTGAATCTGGGTAGGCTTACGGCCTTGTCTTTGACTTCGGCAGAAACCGAGGAACTGTAAATCCTGATCGTTACTTCCTGTTTTTTTTCGGAGAAAAATATCCATGTTACAAAGGAAAAGTGAAGTCGGTAAACTTTGTTTTCGGTAATCTATCATCGGACCGGTACAATTACAAGGGAAATGAAACTGCAAGGTATTGACAGGGTTTAACAAATTCTTATCGTTATTATTGACTGTTTGCACGCGGCCTACACGGGCGAGGTCGACGTGTAGAGGGGACAACTGCCGTCAGGGGGGTGGGGACGTCGTGTGAACACCACCTGAAGTGGTTGTCGGCCATGGAAGACAGATCGCCTGTATGACAGTATAGTGCTGGATTTGTTAGCCGTATGGTCACTGCCTCGGCTGTCGCGAGCATTCGTTGGCGTAGGCCTTTAGAGAAGTTGGCTGGCGTCCGGCAGAGTACCTGAAAGGCTTCTTTGGGGTCACCGCGGTAATTAGTATCAACTAGATGCGCGAGAATGAACTAGAGTTTGATCTGGTTTCACCTTTGCCTAACCAGGCAGGTATGTGTTCACGTACCCTCTTTTCCAGGCGCCTCATTGTACGGCCAATGTAAACCGTTCCACGGGAGCAAGTGAATGAGTAAATACACATTGATGTGTCCATCAACGGGAGTCGGTGTTTACCTCCTATGCGTAGGTGGGGAGAGCTCGTAAAGAATACCCGTAGGTTCGCCGCGGGGAACGCCCTCGTCATGGCTGTCTTCTGACGTCGTCTTACAAGTTCGCTGGTTGCATCCCTTAGGAAGGGTAGTCTTATGAAAACGTCTTTCTTTTCTGCAGTTACGGTGATGGGCTTTGTGGTGCTTGACCGTTTATACAGGCAGATAGACGATGTAGCAATAGGTTCACTGCTTGAACCATTTCTTGCAAATGTTTTCATGGGCAAGATCGAGAAAACGAGTAGTAAGGACACCATCGCTGTAGTCGACTTTTATGGTCGGCATGTGGACGAAATCTGCCTGACGGATCAAAGCACAGACACCGACACCCTGGTCCAGAAGTTTAACAGTGTGCATCCCTCGCTCAAATTTTATGCAGTCTGAGTTGGGTAACAAAATTTCGTTCCTTGATTTTCCTTCTATAAATGCAAGAGGATGGATCTATCAAACGAAGGGTATTCCGAAAGGAAACCTGGACTGGAAAATCATCAATTTTCACAGTTTGGTTCCTCTGAACATAAAGCGAAATTTAGTCCAGGGATTGGCAGCTAGGGTGCGATGCATCTAATCCCCTGAAATGGTTGAAACAGAGCTCCAGCAACTGCAGGACATGCTTTGTGAAAACTGATACCCCGAAAAATTCCTCCTCCGAAATATTGGGGGACGCACCACAAAGTCCATCAGCTTAACTGTGAAAAAGAAAGACGGATTCATAAGACAGCCCTTCCTAGGGGATGCAATCAGCGAACTAGAAAGGCGACGTCTGAAGACAGCCATGACGAGTGCGTTCCCCACGGCGAACCTACGGGTATTCTTTACGAGCTCTCCCCTCCTACGTGTAGGAGTTAAAGACCGACTCCAGCTGATGGACACATCAATGTGTATTTACTCCTTCAGTTGCTCCTGTGGAACGGTATACATTGGCCGTACAACGAGGCGCCTGGAAAAGAGGTTACGTGAACACATACCTGCCTGGTTAGGCAAAGGTGAAACCAGATCAATCTCTAGTTCATTCTCACGCATCTAGTTGATACTAATCACCGCATTGACCCCAAAGAAGCCATTCAGGTTGTCTAACAGACACAAGCCAACTTCGATAAAGGCCTACGCCAGTGAGTGCTCGCGACAGCCGAAGCAGTGGCCATATTGCTAACAAACCCAGCACTGTACTGTCATAGAGGTGAGCTGTCTTTCGTGGCCGACAATCACTTCAGGTGGTGTTCACACGACGTCCCCACCCCCCTGACGGCAGTTGTTCATTCCGCGTACTGGACAGTGATGTTCAACCCCCACACTCAACTTTACCTCACGCCTTTCACACAGTCCCAATGACCTCTACACGTCGACCTCGCCGTGTAGGCGGCGTGCAAACAATCAAGATTAACGATTTAAAGTTTTTAAACACTGTCAACACCTCGCAGTTTCATTTCCGTGTAATTGTACCGCTCCAATGATGAATTACCGAAAACATGTTTGCCGACTTTACCTCCTGTTAGCCTGAGAAAGACCGTAGCCTTCGAAATGAGTTCAGAAAGTTCTGTTCCTTTGGCTAATGGACTGCATTCCCAGTGTGGAACTCCACAGATGCAGCAGAAATTAACGCCTTGGCTCGTCCGATCCCGTGGCCCACAGCGGCATGAGAGCCAGCCCATCTATCGGTCCAAGTTACCGTTGCCGCAGTAGCGCTGATTATAGGGGGGAGCATAGGGCATTAAAGCAGACTGGAAGATGCTGAGTCCAACGGTCTTTGACTTTCGGAACTATAAAGCCAACTAGACAGTGACCTCGTAATGCCTCGCTGGTAGTCGCAGGGAATCAGTTGAACTGGTTCATGGTGATGTGAACCCTGAAGCCGATTAGATTACCACTGGTGGTAGCCAATACGTAAGGTGGCGTTCGGCACGGGGCTGCGCCTACCCCGGAGTGACCCCCCGCCTCAGCTGTCGTATACAACCCCTAACGCTGCTTTTCGGGACTCCTTGCAGCGCACGCCACGTCAACTTCATAGTTTAGAGTAGAGTCGAACTGAATCTTGGGAGATTTACATTGAGCCAATTGTTTCCTAAGATCTATGCTTTTCTCGTCTGACTTCGTCTTTGTTTCTTGACTCCTCTCCTCCAGTCAGACTGACCTGAAGAAAATCAATGAGAGTGGTGTCATGGTTGTTTAATCGATTGACCTGCTTGACGAAGCTACGGTTAGGATATCTTGTATGGTTGCCTAAGCAGGACGCGGAAATACGACCACCTCGCCCACATAAAAAGAGGACCATTTGATAAATTTTAGGAGTGGTAAATATTCCCTTATCTTAACCCTAAAACCAACCCTAACCGAAAAATAAACTTTAACCTTAAGCTTAACCCTAGCCCTACCCCAAAATTACACCCTACCGTGAACACGAACTCAAATCTTTATGCTTTAACGTACTCCTGACCATAACCCCAACGCAGACGTTAACTATCACCTGATGCCCAACCCTAAACTTAACCCTACTCCTCACCCTAATCTTAAAATTAATTTCTTCGGAATTAGAGGTAAAGCCACAGGCGCTTCCTGTTCCCGTGTCTTGTTTAGGCGGCCACATAAGACATCCTTACCGAAGCTACAACCATCGTGGTTTCCTCTGAGTTGCGCCCTGGTGGAATTACATTGCTTATTTACTCTACCGACCTTGGGATCAATCCTCTTCTGAGCAAACAACTCATTGTTCGAATTGTCAATTCTCCCTCGGCTCTTGGGAGATCAGGTTCCTAGTTACAATTGTAATTCATAAAACTGTCATGTGGACCACGTGTGTGTACACCTAGAAATCGCTAACATTATTTCTTGCAGAAAGAGCTCTGATTGGAATTGCTAACCAGTACTGGCTCAGAGGTGTGCTACGCACGTAGGCCACACAAATCTCGTATCGCCAGTGGGGCGCCTCGTTCCCTTTGTGATGACCTGAAATGACCTCCCAGACCATGTACGAACGGTAACTTTGTTGAATCGGGTAATCACCGGTAACTGGAGTTCGTCATTTTCGTCGGTGAACAACGCAAATGGTAAATTTCTACTAGGAGCATAAAAAGAGTCAGGTTCTTTCAGTATATTACTCCTAAATGCTGTGGAAACAATCGACTGAAAGCCTCAGAAAATTCTTCATTAAGCAGTGGATACAGTCTGGGAGTCGTGTAGACCAGTAATGGTTGTGTCAGCCAAAAGTGCAGATATGGTCGTATTTGCATGATTACTATGGCGAAATGCTCCATGGAGTTCGATCTCACCTTCTGTGCCTCCTAGTATGGTCTTCTACTTGTATGTCTGTGTTATGACGCCTGAGGCTTATACTAGGCATAATTGCTGACTGGACTGAATGACACAGACTACCTATTCAAGTGCTACCGGCAGAACCAAAGGAGAATTACCGTTTTTGGCTTTCTTGCAGTCGCTAGCCGACCATACCACAAATCAGTGTCAGCAAGATTGGAGACTTTAAGTAGAAGCAGATGATCATCGATCATTTTCAAGTCAAATGCCATTTCGCTAGAGCCACGCATGTAGTCTAGTATATCAAGTCAGGCTACTCTATAAAAATAAGTAGTATAAATTGCCGTACATTACAGTTCGTTATTCTACACTCTCATCACGGGTGCATTCAAAATAAATTCTGAAAGAAGGACAGAAATGAGCATTTTGCCTTAGGGCCCCGGATCTGAAGCACTTATAGGCCATAAAACAACGATGAGCAAAAAGAAGTCTTTAAGTGTTTCCAACAAAAAAAAAGAAAGACTGGAACTGTCATTTCAGGCCTTGTTCCAAGTGCCAGCTATGGATTTTTCCCAATTAAGGAGAAAAGATATGAGGTCTAAATCCGGGTCAAGCTGGCCACTGGTCAAACCTTAGCAGCTGCTTACTGGGCCAAACGCTCTACCTCTGAACCACAGAATCACCACCCAATGGGATGCGATCAGGAATACCGAGTTACATGAAGGGCTTGATAGCTAATCCAACCTGTTTTAAGAATGGAATCGGACACGTCAACTTCTGCTTTCATGTTCTACTGTACAGTCCTCGCAAATCGTTTCATAGTGCTCATCGACAATTTATCCCGAAGCGTGACTAAGGGGTCCGTTCCTGACTTAGTTAATCTCCCAAGGTCAAGAGAATCCTTTGTCAGGTGACACAGATTGCGCTTTGGATCACTAGATTCGCATCTTTCATCAGATTGACAGCGCAGGTAACTTACCCTACGTGAACTGACTTAACCGCAAGTTTGGCGTCACTAACGACGAAATCTATCACTTGTTCACAAAGTGGCCGCAGCTATGCCTTGTGTGCGAAATACGTTTTTATTTACTTAGATGTCTGATTAATCTACTTAATTCTCTCTCGTCCTGCATTCGCAGCGTTTTGAATGCGAGACAAGACGATCGCAAGTATAAATGGGTGTGTTGGTCTTCACATGCCAAGACTGCTAACGTGTCGTAATAACTTTATGTGAAGTCCTGATGTTTTTTTGGGGGGAGGGATGTCGTGTATGTGGCACGCGCAGGCGAGCTCTCTAAATCTATCAGTCACTACGCCCATTCGCCGCGTTAGACAACTGACCGGCTAGGGCAGTGACCTGGTGTCTGGGGTGGGAAGAGAGAACGAGGTTGACTATCTCAACGCATATTCCCGCATATTAAGAATGTAACGCGCTTGAATCTCTCACGGTATGCTACAAGCCGTGACTTGAAAGGCTGCCATTTGACGGGATAATTCTGACCTCTCAATCAGCTCAGTGTGTGTTTATTTGGTGTTGCCTTCTGGTGGGTTTAGATTCGCACCGCAATGGCTCCTTCGTAATAAAGTTTCTTAAGGTTCTCCCACTCTGTGGGATCCGAGCCGACCCTTGTCTTGGTGTGTGAAATCCTGTTCGTTTGTGCGTTGACCACGGGTTGTGGTGACACGCATAGTTACGCGTTCCGACCATGTCAACCACCTACGTCCTTTCTCTACCCCCTCCACTCGTCTTGACTCCGGTTTAACACCAAGCCCAGTGAGGAGAGGAGAGAGTGCGGTAGGTGCTTCACAAGCCTTCTATCACTATGACCTAAATCATGCGCAAATTACCGTCCTTACGCCCACCTTGCTGTGGAGCACCGACTGGGCATCGTCGGTAAGGAGGATTGAACTCTCATAGCGTTTCTGGGCTTTGAGCTAGTACCTGTGTTGTTCGCATGGTAAAAAAATACGCACCACATACTACTAATTGCCTGTTGGCAGCTTGGGAGTATTGCGCAGTAGCTGGTGGATTTCAGCTCACATATTCTTATTAAATTCCGGACTGAGTTTGAGAATGTCTGTTCTGAAGGATTTACTCGAAGTTCGCGCATTAATTTCCTCCAAAATTAGAGCAGACATAAAGGTGAATGGGGGTTCAGTGACTGACACGACGTGCAGCCTCTATATATCGGGTTTTCTACGTTGAAACGAGAAGTGCTATAAAGGCCACATTACAAAGAGAGCTGTCTCGTCAACTAGCAGCTTTCCAAGCTTCGACTCTTAGTGCATCATGATGGATTCAGGTTCATCCGATTTATTGCACTGAGTACTGCGCTAATTCCAGTGTCCATCTCAATCGCTTTTTTCTCTGCCATGCACCAGTCGATTATCTTAGTTTGGTAACCAGCTGGTGATGGGATTGGAAGCAGTGGCCGACGAGGCATCCCTCTACGCTGTGGTACACACACGTGCGGTTTAAGGGCCCATACAGACTCAGCACAGCGCAGACATCAGTGCTATCTTGTTCATACTTTCAAAAGCCATTCGATAACAACCTCCATGTCTTTTCAACCCAAACTCACCTTGTCCTTCTAAGTATCTTTAGTGTGACTTCCGCAATGCACGCTGTACTTACTCTGTACCGTGGGCATTTTCAGAGTAATATTTTTCTTGCAGACTGTTTGGACACTTATATGCATACCCTTAACTTCACTTCGATGCCCACTGCCTTTCGCAGGCCTTGCGTTCGCTTTAAATTGGAATTTCAGCGTTACGTACAGTTATGCAATCCAAAAAGAATCCCGTTAAACATTTTTCGGTCTTTCATGATATCAGTCAGGCTGTACGTGCTAGCGCATGTATTTAACTGCAATGCTTATGCTACTGCACTTAATTCAGTAGGCTGATAATTGTATAAATACTACCCTGTGCGCTCGTTACTGATGGACTCCAGTGCCCTTTTACACTCTTAGGTCCCTCGTCGACCACTCAAGTGATGCTCTTCCTTTTTGATGGAACACCTCAGTTCGGACAGCCAACTCAAAAATGTCCGTCACCATCCAAATTATTTGCCGGCGTCCAAGCAGGTTTTCAAGCACAATTTCGACTCTCAAGCTTATTGCCGTTACATTCCAGCCTCACGCAGATCCCAATCCCTCTGGGTTCAACCCTTCAAATTTCACGCCACTGCTATCGGAGGTGCAGCGGGCGCCGTGCAGATTGCGGCTTTGAACGCGCTGAAAGTCAACATTTATGACCTTCTGCAGGTTCCCTTCAGAGACCTCTCAGCTGATGTCTGTACCTCTTTTCGTCGAAGCCTTAATCTCCTGATCGAATGCCTCCTCCTTGCGCTCTGTGCTGAATTAACGACCATTCAGTTACTGGCTTTGCAGTGCCTGCAAGGACTGTTTCGTCTGTCTGCTCACTTTGAGGAAAAGCAGGGGACCATGAAACTCTTTGCTAATGCCCTCACCGCTCGGGGTCTCATCGCCAGTGTTCGCGAAGACGTGCGTTTAGCCTGCTTGCGAAACCTCCCCCTCATGTTCATTCCTGAGGGCTTTGCTGGCGACAGACCTAACAGCCGTTTCGTGGCTGCCTTTGACACCCTGCTCTCTAGCGTCCTCCGCTTCGATACGCACGCTAGTCTTGCCGCGGTTACCTTTCGAGAGCTGCTGGTTCTCTTGGACCCTACAATCTCTATGCAAATAATTGAGCGCTGGAGGACTGAATGTCCGGAATTAGTGGCCTCAGCACGATCTTTTTGTGAGCAAGTAATGGACGACCTAATCTCAAAAATCCCTGCACCTAGCCTCGGTTCTGCGGTCTGTGCGACCCCGCTTAAGCATTGCGAATCCCCGAAGGGCAAGGAAGCCGAAGATGAGGCGGAGGAGATGGGGATAAGTTGTGAAGATGAGAAAGAGGAAGCAGATAGTACGAGTATTGCTTCCTTATCGAGTTCTGGTCTTGAATATCCCTCCGAATCTCTCTGGAGTCACTACCGTTTCTCCTATTCTGACATTTCCTTCCTCCTTTCTAGGGCCCAGTTTGAGGCCCTCACTGGATGTTTGAACTATTTTAAAGACTCAAGGGGAGTTGATTGTGGGAGGGCTCGACCCACTTCAAAAGAGCTAGCCAGCTCATTTATCGACAGCGTCTCCACCTTTCTCTCCTCCGATCAGCACTGCAATACCGTCTTTTTGCGTGTGAAAGTTCCATCCTGCCCAAACGAACAGCAAACACATCGTTCAAACAAGAAGACAGACCAAGAGGTGAAGGAGGAGGAGCTCCTCTTGAGAACACCGCGTCTTACCGCTCTCTGTGCACTGCTCCAGCTCCTTTTACTGGACTCCAACTTCAACTTGGTGCTTCTCAGCCTGTCTGCGCTTACTCGCCTTCTTGACGCAGTGCGCCAACAGCAGCACCAATCCATGACACGGGAGCAAATGACCAACCTCCTAAGAACTAATGATGGCGGGACAGCCCCTCAATACCACCGGACCGATGGGTACGCTTGGTTGTCCCATCACTGTGTGGCTTGCCTCCGCACAGCCCTGGCTGACGCCAAGGTCGTAGTACGTGTCGAGGGCTCACGCCTAGCAGCCGCCCTCACCCGCCTACCGGGAGGCTCCATGGCCCTGGCACGTGAGTTAACCGCTCCTCTGTTGGCACCCAATCTAGAACAGACTGCTCAGCAGCGCTCGCCCGTGGGGTCACGGCTCCGCCAGGAGGCCTTTGATGCGTTGACTGTCGCCATCCTCTCTGACATCGCCGACTCTGAGTTAGATTTGGAAGATATCTGTCAAACAGTGCTTGTGCCGGGCCTTTTGGATGAGAAACAATTGGTAAGTCTGTGTGCTTTTAGTTAGTTTTTTTGCACTACTACTATAAACCCCCCTGTCAACTGCGGTCGAATGATGAAAAAAATATATAACTTAATTTTCCGGCTACTGAAAGTGGGGCACCACCCCACCTACTTGAGAGAACCGAAATTTAATTCCCCAGCTCTGGTTACACTTCCATATAAATCGTCTTCAAGTTATGCCGTACCCAGTAAGCTTAACATCTTTCCGTCCATAGCTGTTTTTTTTATCTCCGCACTCTAGGACAGTTTTTAACTAATTTTTAATTTCCTTTCATGAAGATACCCCACGAGTAACGATGGGTATGCTAGCTTTCACGGTGAGGAAAGATGCTCATAAGTATGTATGGGTTGAGTGGTCTACGCATGCCACGACTGTTAGCATGTCCTGATAACTTTGTGTGAAATTTCGGTATGTTTTATGGGTGGGGTGGAGGGGAGAAGAGGAGTGGGCAGGTCGTGTATGTGACACGCACAGAGGAGCTCTCTGGCTCGGACTGTTAACTGGTGCCTGGAAGTGGGAAGAGAGAGAGAGTGAGGTCGGCTCTCTCGGTGCATATTCCTCACCATCAACAATCTGACACGTTTGAAGCTATCACGGTGCGCTAAAGGCCGTGGCTTAGAAGACTGCAAACTGATGGGATGACTTGGAATCTTGCATTTTTCGGTTGGCCAGTACGTGCGTGGCTACAGCAGCCCGAGCTGATTATGGTTTCCTGTTGGAATGGCTTGATAGGATGTGGTTCTGTAACCGTAACCCGTGGGCTGCAAGCGAGGATCCCTCTGTTGAGCAGATCGTCAACCAGACGCTGCTCCATAATATAGGAAAAAGTACGGATGAAGGCCAACGAGAGAATTTAATGACTACTTCTGTTCTATTAGCCGTCACCAGCCAACCATAATCACCTACAGGGTAGTACAGTCTGCTCTAGGGTCTCAAACAACTGTGTACTCGTAAGTCAGGCTACGTGTATGTCCACCGTCCGCCTATACCAGGTACTTACCAAACAAGTTTTGCTAAAATCTGGACCAGGAACAGCTAATCAGGCGGCGCAGAGTTTGCCGAGAACGCTCGGAGGGCTAGAACGAGCTAAATCCGCACGAGAAAGCCGACGATATGCGCTACCTGCTTGGGAAGCACCAACATCCAATCAGAAGTCAGCACAAAGATATGGTCCCCAAGGGCATACTCAGATAGCAGCCAATCAGGATTTGGCCTACTACTCTGGACGCCCGGGCGCGCCTCACACGCGTGCACCCGGCCCATACGCGCGCACCGAAGAGGAGCGCAAGAAAAGCAATAAAACAGGCTCACAGTTGAACCAGGACTTGACTCTTGTTTACGTTTAATAAAGGCTCGTTTTCAGAACCGCCTTAACCTTTCTCCCTGGTGGCATAACATCATGTCTGCCACATATGGGGGTGTATTGGAACGACTAGGCGCAGGCTTCACGCCGCGCCAGCCACTTATGTCCAATCCTAGCATCATATAGCTGATCGGCTCAGACAGCGGACTGATGCGTGGGAAAGGGAAGCGAGTGTGGAGTTGGCTCTGGGTGACACACCTCCACGGCACCTCAACGCATTCCCCGCTATAAACAATCTGCCGCGCTTTGAAACCATCCAAACACATTAAAAGTTGTGCCTTGGAAAGCTGCCAACGGATTGGATCACTCTTTCCCCTCGGGATGGCGAACCAGGCTGCAATGGCTCCTTCTTAAGGTGATATCAATGTCATTCTCAATCAGAGTTGAGATCCGAGACTCTTTTTATTTCTGCACTGGTTGCGCGCCGTCCTTCAGTTCCCGTTTACTCCGATTAACTATGTGGGTCTGGCGGGCACCTTTCGAAAATATCCGTTTTCTGAGCCCTCATCTGATTCGAACTGCCGTATAATTGGAAAAGTGCGCTGGGTATCAGACACACCTTTTGTTATTTAGACACCCTGAAGAATTTCCTTCGAATCGTTCTACTCCTGTCGCACCAGTTTCGCCGGCTAGTGCATAGGAATGCATATAGTTTCGAGTGGTAGGTATCGGATGGTTTGAGCGTTAAAGCACGAAACACTTAAGAACCGTAAAGCATGCTTACCTTTTACTGACGCGCCGCCGTACTGTTAAACGTGCTGATTTTCCTATCTACGCGAGCTTGTTTGATGAAGGAAAATTTTGAGGAGATGCGAAAACGAAGGACAGACGCCAAACATCACGAAGACGACTCATTTGCGTCTCCGTCCCTGACCCGACTTCTCTTCTCAACGCCTCTTCACACTGTTGCAGACCAGATGGCCTTTGGACCAGACTCTCATCGATGGGGCTGTCATGTCCTTTCTAGGTCAACTAACCGCTCCACAGCTCTCTGGCTATCTTCATCTATGAATGTGCGTGTGTGTGTGTGTGCGTTTGCACAATAACTGCCGGCTAGTGTTGTTTCCATTAGCAACAACAAATTCCCGTTGTTCCCATTGTCTCACGGCTGTCTGCTCGCGTTGCTAGGCCAACACCTTTAGTGCGGTAGCAATTCTACCACTCACCGCTGCATTGTTAACTACTGGGAGGAAGTACTGCCCCAGTAGGGTCCTGTCGCCTGGATCCACGCCACAGCATCCTGATGTACACTTGCAGTCAGCGAGAGGTGTCGCTTTTCCCCGTGTCTGAACACTCGTGAGTCATCCCTGCATATTCCGTCTTCCTCTTAGTATTCAAGTAGCCACCACCAACTTACTGTCTCTTAGCTGCCTCTCCCCTCGACCAGACCTGTGTTTTATACGTTCTCACTCTCCTAGGGTCGGTATCATGTACTTTTGGCCGGTGTATTTCGAGGTTACGTTTATGCAAGCCTTTACCGACATCATTGTGTTCATCAGCTGTGCCCACTCTCTTGTTTTTATAGTTAACAGGTGACTAGTTCGGACTTTTGCATGGGTATTAGCGCATTCGCGCATGGGATGTATTGCGTCCATGAACAAATATAGAACCACCAAAAACTTCATTCTAGGCGGTTACTGGTGAGATGTATTGCGGAGATGGTTTACTCTAGATCGGTTTCCTTTGAAACGACTGAGCTTTTCAGTTGGTACTTCTTTCTTATTGATCCCCTCTAATCTTAATTTTCCTTTTTCTGTCTTCATTGCTTTTTTAACTTAATCTTCTGTCGCATTTCCTTTTTTTCCCTCGTTTTATTTTTCCCCCTAACTCATCCTCAGTTGTATTCTTTTTCTTCCTTTTTCATCTCTTCTGTTTTAAATTTTCTTCATCGTCCTTCTTCTGCACCTTCAGCTCTGTTATTCTTCCGATTTCTTTTTTTCTTTTTCCTCTTTTTCTTATTCTTTGTTCGTTTTCGTCCTCTTTATCCATTTGCGTCGTCATCTTTGTATTTATTGGTTTCTATGCCTTTAGATTTTCACTCCTCTAGTCTTACCTTTTGTTTCATCTTCTCTATTCTTCGTATGCTTCATATTATTCTTTCCAAGAGTCGTTATACCTAACTTACAGTAGATCTTTCCAGGTCGAGTAAGACAGAGTATCTAGCGAAGACAACCATTCTTCAGTTCTGCAAACTAAAATAAAGTTTGGCTTCCGTCACCATCCTTCTGCTTGCCCATAGATTTCCAAAAGTCTCGTATGTCATCTGTCGTATTCCGCTTAAGCTTTTGCACGTCGTTGACCCTTTTAACTTCGTTATCTACATAGTTGATTGACTGTATTTCGCGTATTCACATACGAGTAACTATAAGGAGTCGAGTTCACCGTCTGATCCGTCGGTGTCTGTAAAGGAAACAGAAGGATGCTCATCAGTGTTCGCATTTCGATCTTCCAATGTTTTACTATTATGAGGAAGGAAGTTTTAAAAAAAGAAATACAGCGTGGTGAAGGCTATTGAAAAGTCAGGACATAATTTCTGATTCTTTATCATTATCAGGGACTCCTGTGACCTTTTGAATCCTTCGTTGAATATTTCTTTTATTTTTTCCCACTATCGTACCGGAAATAATTCTTCCTAGATCACACATGCATCCACATTGGCATAAATAGACGGTTGATCGAACTACCTGTTAAAATCCTCAAAACTCCCTTAAACATCGTTTTAATTTTGTCTAAATTTTGAATATCGGGAAGACTGCGCATGAATTACGATAGTGTCTGTTAAAATAAACGAGTTTAATCACACTTGGGTCAAGTTACCCGCCTAGCCTACTGCAACGTATGGGAATCCACCAATTCTGATACGATAAGCTGACTGCCCAAGCAGGATTTCCTATGCAATCAATCTATAATCCACCAGACGACTACCAGGCAAAATTAATTAGTAGAGAATTTTGGCAGATTTTGAATAATTCGTTTCATCCACCTGTGAATATGACGGCTCCCGGTGGGGGCCTCGTAGGTCATTTGGTTGGAGCGTCGGCTGTACTAAAGCCTTCCCCTGGCTGGCGTGGGTTTGTGGCCGCCGATTTTTTCACAAGTGGCTCAAAGGAATTATTCAAAACCTGCCGAACTCCTCTACTAGTTTGTTTATTGTACTGAGTTGCTGCTGCTGACGTGAACTCCTGCACGAGTTCCAAAGCTCAGAACAATTAACAAATTGTTCTGATGCTCGATCAGTCTTCTTCTTTACTCATGAGAGCACAGTTAACTAAATAATCTAAACATGTCACACCCAACCTAGCATGCGTATAATGGACCGGTTTTTTTTTACAGAAACAAGGGCGTGGTTCAGAGCTGATCTGAATGAGCCTACCGTAGAGGACATATTCAGCAGAAACCATTGTACTCTGACTCTCCATCCTTGTACGACCGAGTTACCCTGCCATTTTGCAGCCTTCCAAGCCACAACTTTTAGCCTGTCGAGATGGTTTTAAAGTGCGTCAGATTTTCTTAGTGGGTGGAATGCACCGAAGTCGCCGTCGGACTAGAGTCCTCAGAGTCGACCTCACTTCCTCTTCCTTCTTCCATGCATCGATCCGCTGTCTGAGCCGTCAGTCAGTCTGGCTCGGTCGACGTGAAGCCTGCGTCTACGCGTGTCACAAAATACCCATATGTGGCATTTGTTATGGGATGCGCAGATTCTGCGCATCAAGCCATGCCCCAATCTGGCCCCTGTTTTGGTCGAGCGCATCTCAAGCTTCGACCGATGTTAGGGTACGCATTTAAACACTGACGGACGGACAATAAAGCACATTTGACAGGCTGCGGAACACATTAGGTAATTACTAATGTACTCCGGACGCTAAAATTGCCCAGCAGGTCGGATTCCATAGTTGAAGGTAAAAAAGTGTGGTACATTTTTGACAGTCAATTAAGGTCTTTATCAAGTTATGCTCTACCGATTATTAGGGAAACATAATGACTGAACAAGGATAATGGAGTGCTCACCGATCGTGCTACCCGACATACTCGTCCGTTTCTGTCTATGATACTAGCCGCTTGGCTGCTACTTGCAAGGTTCGGGTGTAAGCCTCAAGGCACAACAGGATGAGTATGTCCGGTAACGCGATCAGTGAGTCACCCACTACCACTGTTATTATACCCGATCGCAACCGAAAGGACAACGATCTCGGGGCTCAATGGTTAGGGCGTTCGAGCTCTAACCAACAGACCGATGGGTTCCAACTTCTGGGGTTGTAAAATTTGGGGTTGGGAGATTGCCTGACGACTTCTAATAAGCGAGAACTGGCCATTCCAGTCTCCCTTGTCTTTGCCAGTTATGCGAGTCCGACTGGACTTACGATCACTGCAAGCTAGTATTCAGGCCAAAAGCGCATTTGCGCCGAAAGCGACTGCTCGGAAGTTTAATCGGAAGCTGACACAAAAAATAGTGTCAAACAGAAAAAAATAATTGACTGCCATTCCCGCATGTCCACTTGTCCTCCAAAAATGAGATGAAATCCTTGGAGTCTAGGTGTCTGTTGGACGCCAATATAACCAACCACCTTCCGAGACATAGCTGTATCTCGTGAGCGGAGCAATCTCCGGCATCACTCCAACGTCATTGTGTACTGCTATCCATAATGCCTGCGAAAATACGGTCGTCCCATTTTAACGCGCACATTTCGAAACTGTGCAGTTCCTAACAGGTTCGGAGTCCTTTGAGTATTGAATCCTGCCCGAATACTGTTGTACCTAATGAGCATACAGGATGGATATACCACGAGTAACTACAGGATTAGATAGACTGAACGCTAAAATTACCAGTAAAGACTCGGAAAACTGGATGTCTATTACAAGTACTTTTTGAAAGTGCGAATATGTTAATATGAATATTTAGAAGGCTATACGAAAGGCATGCGTTTTAATCAGGCCAGTACAGGCTCCTGAAAAACCATCACTACACAACTAAATTAATACCGTCTGCAGTTATCCTCCCATCACCCACTTGTGGGGAAAGCATGAACATGAACCGATTTTCTGTTTGCCCACATAGCCGTACTGGTCGGATTTAAATTTACTCCGTGGAAATTTGTACTGGCCAAAAAGTCTGCACAAAACCGTTATTAGCAGTTTTGATTTCTTTAGTTTGCTTAAGCATACGGGTTGTTCAGTTGTTAATATTATATTGCTGCAAGTCCGGTTGCTGTTATTTTGCAAAACGGTCGTGACTGGTTGCCACCACGATGTAAGATTTCGCAAGCGACAACGCTTCGAGCCCGGATAGCTCAGTCGGTAGAGCATCAGACTTTTAATCTGAGGGTCCAGGGTTCGAGTCCCTGTTCGGGCGAGCACTTTTGCTCAAAGCCCCTTTTTCTGGCATTGAAGTTATATTCTGTGAGTGACTCACGAAGCGTGCGTCACTACTGGTTATCCATAAATAATACCTTGTATAGCTACTCAGTATAACATGGAATCATTGAGAGTGCACAAGCCGCCGCAAGTTCCCAAACTAACGCCAACCACTCCCGCGCGCGGGCCATCAACGGGGTTATGGTCGTTTCACTTTTAACTTATCCAGGACCCCCTGGATATGACAAACACAAGTCAACTTTGTAGTGCAAAATACGAAGCGAAGGGTGAAGGCACCTGGTCCTAATACTCTCTTGAGGAGTATCCATGCCCGCAGTGGTTCAGCTCTTCGGGCACCTAGCCGTTTAGGGTTTGGCCGTTTGAGCTTAGTAGTAAGTCGCACCAAAATCAAACAAACTGCGCCAAATGTGACACAATGTACTCCAAACCGGTAAAATATTTTGTAAAATCACAAGACTTTGAATTTTAATAGCTATATAATAACCGGATAACAAGAAAATCCAAGCAGAGTGGCGCAGTGGAAGCGTGCTGGGCCCATAACCCAGAGGTCCGTGGATCGAAACCACGCTCTGCTAATATTTTTCACTGGTAACTTATCGTACACTGAAGAGCCTCTGGATCCTTCGAGTGCTTCGAAGCATTGGAGAGTTTTCGTACAAAACCGCTCTTTCTGCCCGTGGGTAAATAATAAATGTAACAAAGTATGCAATCTTACAACGCCAACTGTATTCGGCTGAGCTTTCTCATCGTGAAACAGGAAGTAACGGTGGTAGAGGGGTGTCCTGTTGTTTTCTAGCTTATTATGGCACCTCGACTGGGTACGTACACGTGTTCTCCGACATTGACTGGAAGAGATAGAGCGTATAATGTTTGCTTTATAAAGCGAATCTACGCTGTTGAGGTCTGACAGCGGTCGCGCAAAATCGTGTCAGAGGTGGGATTTGAACCCACGCCCTCATTCGAGGACCAGAAACCCCAGAAGCTATTCGCTTGAGTCTGGCGCCTTAGACCGCTCGGCCACCCTGACATGCTTCTAATTACAATTTTAATGTTAGTATTGCATAATTCGATTTCGATTTCTTCTCTGCGTTGATGGAACACGTAAAACACAAATGCCATTCTGTCATACATTTCAATCCATTTGCCTCCCGCTATTCTTCGCTGCCTTCGGTAAAAATGTATATTAATTGGCTATATCATAAACCCCTGGGGAAGTCCCAGGTATCGTGCTATGCCTTAAGTGCACGAAAACGTGAGCCTTACCCATGGACTACATGCGCACCACATGTGCATCCGCTTTTGCCCTCTAGGTGCGGGTTTGTCCATGAGCCGCGTCGCGGCCATATGGATCGATAAGTGGGTAGGCCTTACCATCACGACCATTCAGCCACGTGTTCGTGCCCGTTGTAACCGTGGCATTTACTCGGGCGCGAACTGGAGACGGACAACGGCACACAGACGACAGTGACGGGGCTCAAGTGCAGTAAAGTATGATCCTGAGGCAAATCAAATATTTTGATTTCATTGAAAAGTGAAGGGTCTGCCTGTTGGTCTTTTGAACTTAGTTTCTAAAACCTCAGAGAAGCGGTTAACAGGGGAATTTATACGCTAAACATGCCGCCTGTGTTTTTTTACAAAGCATCATCCTCAAACAAGGATTAAGGTCGCACTGCAAACTGTCCGCAGTAATAAAATTGCATTATCGGAGGATAGCCTGGTCCACCTGTTCTGGCCTTGTTAATTCTGAATTTCAAGCTCTCTAAATGCAATAAATTCCGTGGGCTTATAGAAGGAGACTTAGGTGACTACTACATGGGAACTCCCAGACCGATCCATCGGGTTTCGAAGACCCGTTTAGGTAATCTCGTACGATGTGGGCGTAATGTAGAGCGGTCGCGTGATTTTCTAACCACGCATCTTCAGGTACCCCCAAGACTGTTTACGCGTAAACCAAACTGGTTCCATCGACTGTGTCCCGTAACGCGATCGGCGCATGCCCCCTATACCAGTGTTAATATAACTGATCACAACCCACGGAAGAACGAGCCCGTGGCTCAATGGACAGTGTGTGGGACTTCTAATCAACAGGGCGCAGATTCGAGCCTCAGCTGTTGCAAAACGTGACGGCTAACAAAACAGCAATGGACATTCTAATCTCCCTTTACTTTGTTGATGTCCCTCTGCCTATAATATACAAGCGACTGAGCGGCTGCTGGCGAGGCTCAAGAGTGAGTCTCAAGGCGCAACGGGACAACTGTGTCCCGTACTGCGATCGGTGAGTGCCCCATTACCATTAACAGATGGATAACTGTTCGAACCAAACCTTCTAGGATTCACATTATCGCGAGCGTCGTTCAAAGTAGCACATTTTCTGGCAGGATTCAATCACAATCATCAACCCCCATTAGACCGTGTTACACGAAACAGTTCATTATCCCTTAAGATTATATATCTACCTACCTTTTAACCAGGTTCGGGACGCTGCTATCGACTGTCTAGAGGCTGTTGCTTATCGCCTTGGTGACTCCAAACTTCACTCAGCGTACGCGGCCATCTCCTCCGCAGAGGACCGTCTCCTGGCCTCTCTCCGAGTGTCCAACCTTCCCGGCCGGACGCAAACGGAAACAAACAACAACAATAGCCTACCGGACACTGAGGCAGGACGTTGTGCTGTTGAGGAGAGAGAGTCTCTCGCCATCCAACAGGAGGTCCTAGCCTTCTTCGACGTTGTCCGCGCACGTGTCCATCGTCGTATCCTGCCCAAGCAGGACAGCCAGGGGAGAATTGTGCGCCCCAACTCCTCCACGAACGCCGCTAGTAGTCCCTCTGCCCTGAGTGCCCGTATGTGTGCTGCAGAGGCCTCGGCTGCTCGTGGTGCTGCAGAAACGGTAGAATACGCGGCTGTGGCTCTCGCTGGTGAGTCGTTGCATCTTTAGGGTCCGGTCACTCCTGTGAGGTCTCAGTCGTCCTCATTTTAGCCAGGTACATATGTGGGGGGTGGAGACCGACCTCGGACAGTTAAGCTTTGTTAGCCAATTTGGTCGTCCTTACACGATTTGCCATCAGAGTCTCCTGGGTGAGGAAGGTGACATTGCGGTAGATGGCGGTGCAAATCCGCCTCATTATAAACTTCCCAGGGAAGTCCAATCTGTTGAGCACACGGTTGACATCATCGCTTGCGACGGTCGAACTGCTACAAGGGGGAAACACGCGACTAGCCAAACACCACAGCCAATTCGCAGTCGTCTTTACTTAATCTTACCAACGGAATGAACTGGTACGAGAATATTTCGACTTCGGGTAACAGACCACATCTCCAAAAGGGAACCTAATAATCGATTTGGGACACTGGTTGGTGGGGCTACAGTTAGACGTCCAAGCTCAGATGGTTTGACCATGTGCTTTGTTAGCCAGAAAGACAGCATATCTGCGACGTCAGTTCTCAGAACTTCTATGCGCACTGGCTTCGCCACCGCCACCGCCGCTGCCGTTGTAGTGAGGACCGCAAGTTGGCAGGTGTGGTGGGGAGGGGACGTTGGACGCAGCTGTTTTCAGTTTTCAAGAATGGAAGGCAAACGACATAGGGATTACTGAGGGTAAAGCCTACGACCTCGGCACATGAGCCACGCAGATCCGTAAGCTTATCGTTTCTAGGTCTGAATAAACCAACCTTGATGTCGGTCGATACAAAGACATGTGACTGGGAGAGTTATCTCCTCCTCCTCCTCCTCCTCCTCCTCCTCCTCCTCCTCCTCCTCCTCCTCCTCCTCCTCCTCCTCCTCCTCCTCCTCCTCCTCCTCCTCCTCCTCCTCCTCCTCCTGCTCCTCCTGCTCCTCCTGCTCCTCCTCCCCTCCCGATGAGGGTATAATTATCCAAAAATTACCATTCCAGTTTCCTTTGCCGGTGGTCTCCTTTAACTTCAAAGAACAGGCTCCATAACGGGCCAATCGCTCATGTTTTTCATAAAAACCAGTCATACAGGGCTTGTTTTTCACGTTTGAAGGACTATATGGCAAACAATGGATAGTGAGCAGGAGGCTGGATACGTTGCCTGATGCTTATTTGTGTCCACACGCAGTATCATCAGATCCATTTGAAGGGATGGCGTGTTTTTTCAAACACTCCCAATCTATTAGGAGTGGTGTATCTCACCCAGTCTGCTCATCGTGTCCATGGCCTCCAGGACGTCTTGTAGATGCGAAATTCTGTCCATAGGATTCAATCAAAGTATAATGCATTTTTTCTCAGATTTTGTGTTTTCTGCTACACTCATACTCTTGCCCACACCCTCCGCTCTTTACAGAACGTCGGAAACCGAGCGCCGGCCGAGTACGTGGCAGTAAAAGGCTCCCATGGGATCCTCGAGATGAGGTGGTAAGCTTAACCGCCAGTAAATCCATGAGCATATATTCCCCTACCAGCACCCAGACCTCGCCAGTCGCTGCCAGACGCACCGGGAGTGGACTTCCAAACCAAACTGCCGAATGCATTGTACGTAGTTGCTCGCCCTTCTCTTGCGTATGCATGCCTGCACTCGATTCTACACTATTTGCTGCTTTTAATCGACCACCACCAATAACACCACACAGAACGCTGGGATTGACATATTAAAGTTCTAAAGGCTTCGAACGGCCTGTCCACATCGTTGTAGCATCTTGGAAAATTGTTTTCCTTCTCACTGGAAGCTTTCCCCAGGCACCACTGAGTAATTTGCCGAATTTAATTTACAGTCCCCACGGGATTTTATCTGCTCAGAAAACGGGTTAAACATCACCCGATTCA
>WEDG01010700.1:0-72500 GCA_017591395.1 Schistocephalus solidus | reverse complement strand
TTGGGAGTTTTCATTTCTAAGCATAACCTTTAGTTGATCGCAACCCAAAGGGCTGCAAGTTCGCCATTAAAAATTTTTTCAGTATACCTTTTTAATCGTCGGTTACCAGGACGGTCTACTACCAGAAGGGAATGTTTCACAACTACAAATAAACTTTCACAGCATCCACAGATCATGAACTTGGGTTAGTTGTCCCACTCTTTATTGCCTCATCTTAACCCACACAGAAGTTGTGCAGCTATTTTGACCCACATTTACCGCATGCCAAATATCCAACTTTATCGGTTATCTCCTTCAGACATCCGAACGATCCTCTTCCATACTGTGGCTGCACTGACAGTGTAGCAGAACCCATCCAGCGACGTCTACACCCGCAGCGTTGGCAACTACTGGCTGACCCACACCATAGACTGGAGTAAGTAATTCTTTCGGCAAAAAGTAGACAACTTGTTGATGCGTTCCCAACACCATGCGCGTAAGAATTGCGCGCACACCAGTTGCTACCCACTACGGACCCACCAGGGGATTTGGGATTTAGCCAGACCGAATCATGGCACGCTCTTGCTATGCTGTGCCGAGTTCGCTTGAAGGCATATGGGTGGGGTTCCAAGGTCGTGTGTGGTCCGCGTAGATTTTCTCTGCTAATTTCGAAATCGTCTTTCAAGGTGGTTAAGTGAGGAATGAGTGAGTTAGGTGTTTCACGTGAGCCTGTCTCACTGCAAACTAATGCAAGAGCAAGCCCCCAATGCTGTGTGTGGTGAGCGTCGTCACTCGTGACGGTCGAAATGCCATTGGATAACCTTCTAACACACAGACTAAGAGTCTGGTTTAGCAACCAGTTCGAAGTATCTAAACGGGTGGACCATAAGGAGGTCAAAAACGATGAGGGTCGACGTTTGACTGCGATTGCGCAGCAAACATAAGGGGGTCGTGGATGAGAAACTGACAACTTCGTAAGTGGCTAGTCGGCATAGACTGTCGGTTACTTGTTGGGAGGTGGGAAAAGCACTTGTCATTTAAATTCCACCCACAGTCTACCACAAGGTGGCTTGCTGTAATGAACAAGCGTGCCCTCGCCAAACTGCCTTCTACCGAGAGGGTAAACACGTTTAAAACAACTCTAATATTTCGAAATAAATAATTAAAAATTATTCCGATTTGAAAGATCAATATAAAGCAGCGGGATTGGCCAAAATATCTTTATTTTCGGCACGATCACCAAACTGGCCTCGCTGGAGAGATCACGGTAGGGTCCAAAAAATGATAATCTCATCGAAATGACTAAAAGGTTAACTCTAAGTTACAATTTGACGGTGGGGTTATAGACGTGGTTAAATCGTTCAGAATTTTACACCAATTGACCACAGTTAAGGCAAATGGAGTCAGTTGTATGGATATAAAAACAATTTTTACAACTTTGATTAAAATCCTTCGGGAGAGCCACCCGTTATTTCGGGATCCTTTAAGGTTTCCAATTTTTGGCGGTACTTCTAAATCGTCTTTCTTCAATTTATTTTACCCTGTGCAGATTAATTATCAGTCCGCAGAAGTTTTCGCTTTAATTAGGTAAAGAAAATGTATGTTTTTTTGAATCTTCGACGGATTGACGTGTAAATTGAACGAAAGCACTTCAATGTTTAAACACTCCGTTTGTTGCCCATTTCTTTTAGCTTCGAAGCCCACAGCAACCATTTCGGGAAGCAAAACTAGCAACTTCTTCTCGGGTATGTAAGTGTACGGTTTAAAATTTGCAAGCTTTCACTCAACAAAACACACACTGTCGAAAAGGATATTTTTTCTGTTTCTGCTACAGCATTAAAAGTGAGTTACTATTGCCGATCAACGTTGTATTCTGCCACAGATTGCAAATTGAACGTAAGGCCCATTTAGGCTGTAACCACAAGCTGATTGTTGCATGTGATCAAAGTTCACAAAGCTGTTCTGACCGCGAGACAGGACAGAGACTTGTGTTCTGGCCTGATCGAGGTCTAAAATAAATGCAAAATCAATAATCAAGAAGGCTCACCAATAAGGACAACAGCCAATAGAATAGTTTAGATGATACGTTAATAAACTCATGCTAGGCTTTCCAGTGCCATGGTTGGAGAATCCCCACTGGATTCTGGAACGAACCGGTAGAACATTCAATTGAATGACCAAGGGATGGTCAGTTTAAATCGAGTTCTCAACGTCGAGTTCAATGATCCTGATCCTGCTGGCAAAAGCTCTTTTGCATCCCCCTGGTAATACAGAGGAAACATTACTTAAACACATTTCAGAGTGTGTTTCTGTTATAGAAGTCCAACGGGGACATTTTAGAATGCGAATTTTTATAGCAGATGTGGATATCAAATTCTGATAACTTGACAGTTCATCCTTTTTTAGCAGTCGCGCTGGTCACCGGAATGACTATTCTTCTGTACTGAAACAGCGATCTAAATTATATGTAAGGTTGTTTGAAAACCTGTCAATAAATGTCCTAGTGGTAACTTCAGACTTTTGTTGTAATGACGATGAAAAACAAAGCTCAAACCGACGTTAACTGGCTTTTAGCACTAAAATAGACTATGTTAACCGATAAATAGTGTGTTGCTTTGGATTCCTCAAATTCTTCCCGGTACGGTTTCTCGTAGAAGGCTGATAAACATGGTAAAAATAGATTTCTTTCGAAAATATTAGCTTTTCACAAGAATGCTTCTAGTTGCATTCGCACACTTCACTTCCACACTCCAACAGCCTACGCCATCAACATTGCAGTATGCGTGTTCTTGTCATGTCGTGGTCACCACTTTGATTTACATCCAGCTCTGTCTTTCGGGTTCGTGTCCCTGTCCTTGCTCTCTGTCAGGCTTAACGATCGTCATATTTACCTGATTGTCGGATAGAATACGAAGGCTGAGCCAAAGATCTTAAAATAAACGGTCGTTCACCATGTTCACAAAAATTCTGGTCAAAATTATGATAGTACTGAAGCACGAAACCCTCGGTGCAGGATGACCCGGTTGCTTTACGTTTTGTAGGAAACTTAGTACTATAAGCGTCGGCGAACTATATGCGTTCAGCTCACATCTGCCTAAAGCAAGTAGTATATCGAATAAAAGGCGCTTAAATATGATTTTAAAGAGCATCTCGTGCACGACAAGTATTGCAGAACGTTGCACTTATTTTGGATTAGCTTCC
Organism: Schistocephalus solidus; assembly: GCA_017591395.1. Lineage (NCBI taxonomy): Eukaryota > Metazoa > Platyhelminthes > Cestoda > Diphyllobothriidea > Diphyllobothriidae > Schistocephalus > Schistocephalus solidus. Next base: position 69,320 of record WEDG01010700.1, on the reverse strand, counting down.
CCTGAAAAATATGTCATGTGTTGTGAGGAGTGAAAACCACAAATTCCCGAAATAAACCACTAAAGTAAGCAGCATCAAGGAACCTAAGGATAAGGCAGAGACGCGTTTATCGTTCCTCTGCCTGAGCTTACAGACATATCAGACTACCAAACTACCATTTTGGAAGTAAGAAGATCAGCCACCTCCTGAGCAGATCATTGTATATCATCTTGCATGCCTGAGCCAGGGAGGTCCACAACGTCGATTTGTATACTTGATGACACCGGGTAAAACAGGCTAGTTGAAAGCTGCGCACCACATCAAGGCGAGTCAGCGTTCAGCCTAAACATTCACTGTGTCAATACTGTGTGATTATGGTTGAACGAACGTTAACGATGCACTTACAAGCAGCCATCTAATGCTGTGCATATGCGAGCTTCGATCAATTATGTCTTAACCTACGTAATTCCTGTTTGAAATTACAGCCCAAATTTAGTTTAAGAAGGATGCACTGGCGCCTGTCACTGTCACTTGGCTGCTAATACTGCGTTTACTTTAAAAAAACTACGTCTGAATCAATTTTCCCCCATATTGTTGTATCTACCCAAATACTTAGCCGAAAGAACCCGTGAACTGAATCGGCAATCACATTTTTTCATGATCAACATGACTCTTCTAATCTTTTGCAAACGAGCCAACTCCTTAGAATAACTGAATCTCTGGCGTGCTTCGTTTGAGATGCCAAGATCTTTGCCGATTATCATTTAGCACCCAGTTACCACCACGAATCGAGGCAAAGACATATACACCACGAGAACGTCTTCTGTTAAATAAAGGGAAAGATTTATTTATTAGTCCTCACATTCGCACCGGTTCCAACGTATAAAAATGCGCTGCAAGAATTGACCTGACAACCATGCGTTAGAAAACTGCAAAATCTACAAAGAAGCTAAACGTGTGATCACTGGGATACTTCGTGTATTAGTCTGAGGTTTGGGTCTCGTACTGGAGGCCCGCACCAGAGACTGTGAGCATTCAACAACAAATAAGTGGTTTAGTAGTCTAACGGGGGAAGAGGGAGGGGGGTGTTCGTGCTCGGACCGAGTCCACGCCGTGTCTCGGCGTCGTGACGGCGTGCGTTCTTGACTGGGAACTGGGCCGCTTCTCTTGGCCGCGCAAACGAAGCACGTGATAACAGGACGGGGGTGTAACAACGTTTCGGTTGATGGAGTTGGTTTGCCCCCTAAACGGGATGCGTGATAAATGCGCTGGGCCAAATGAGTGGTCGGCATGCGTTATTATTAATTGGGATGAGCTCCCATAACAAATACCGAACATGAACACACGTAAGTGCAGGCTCATACCCACCGTAGTAGCTGCTTCATCTGCACCCGACCCAGCCTTCGGTCTTCTTGACTATGTCTTGACACCGGGTACGGGCGGGTAAGGGAAGAGAGAATGTGGTAGATGCAGTGCAAGTCTGCTATCCCTTAAAACTAATTTGCGCAAAAGTTACTGTCCCTATACCACCCTTCTGTGAAGCATACGGTGGACATCGTCGGATCACGACGGTCGAACAGACGTGATGGAGTTGATTTGAACACCCAGACCTCCAGCAGTTCTCACCCTGTGTTATTGCTGGCTCGCGCCATTCCCCGCGTGCTTGCGAAGTGGCCTTACACTAGGGTGTGGGTAGCGAGCTGAGACAGTGGGTCGCCTCTTCGCTCTGCCCGTTTGTGCTCAATTATTGGTGAGCTAAGTCGTCGTCCAGTCCGCTCTGTATAATGGCGAGAACAGTCGCGAAATCGTATTTCATAAGCGTCACCAGATTGCTCACGTACGCCAGTCGGTCCTTCATTTGCATGATTCGGGTACGCATGGTAGCTGTAGGACGAGGGGGGCAATACCCACGCCGAACTCTAAAGCGATCCGATCGGTTGCTTCTGACGCATTCTTTCTATACGGTAGAGGATGCCAGAGTTCTGATGTCTCCCCTCCTTCTGTTCCCCGTGGACGTGCACGGAGGCAGCGGCTGATGAAGCTCTTTGGGTATCCATTCCTTGCCAGTTGTTCTCGATGATATCGTAGTTCTCGTATCCATCCCTCAGGTTTACTGCAACGTGTTTTGACCCGTTCGAAGAGCGCTCTAACACAACCGCGTTTATGCGCCATTGGGTGTTTGCTATGGAAGCAGAGAACTTGAGTTGTGTCAGTGCTTAGTTCTCCATTGGCCATGTGTGTGACGAGGACATCAAGGAAAGGCAACTATATGGCATTCTCTTCTTCCTTTGGGAACTGAATCTCAGGGAAAATACCGTTACTGAGGACTTGGAAGCCTGTTAGTGTGCTCCTTTCGATTATAATGAAAGTGTTATCCACGTATCGGCGCCAAAACGCACGTTAGTAGTGCCTAAAGGCGACATTCTCTAGTTATTGTAATACCAGTTCTGCAACTAGATTGAATAAAGAACCTACTGGCGTCCCTTTGATCATTCGTAGGTGAAGGTGAAAAAGGTTTGTTGACAGAAGGCAAAGAGTTGCATTGGATGGTCAATTTTAGACCCCTCGTTTCGTCCTAGTTCTCTTCGAGCCGTTTGCGAAGAGTGTCGCGTACCAGATCCGGTGTGATGGATGTGAACAATGAAACCATCGTGAAGGAAACCATGATTTGATCAAGCCGAAGGTTAGAAGGGACTCCAGGATAACGGAACGTATTGGTGTGCGTCGGGCACCAGACTGCTGCAGCCATGCGTACCAAAGACCCGTCGGAAGACGTAAATTAATAAACAATAATTCCTACTTTACTGTGGCGGGTAGTATGCTCATATGTAATTTCAATTAATGCTCCATATGTACGCGAAAGGAGGCTCGAAAATTAGAGACCCATTTGTGTGAATGCATTGCCTCCTGCAGCTGGCCTCCAAGTTGTTGTCAAGTGAATACTCGGACAGGTGGCGAGCTATACAGCGCGAAGGATGTCCAAATCTGTGCTAATTTGTTATCGATCGATTAACAGCTGCGTCAGAGTCGGTCAGATTGGAGGACACAGCTGAGCCTCGGTATTGGTTGCTGTGGTCAATGTCCACGCAGAGACGCCTAATGAAAATAATGGACCAGGTTTGTGCTTAACCTGTCGACTTTGTTAACTTCCGTCTACATCTCAGGATTGAGTCGTGAAGCAGTGAGGAATCTAGGGAGCTACCACTTCCCGCTGTTATCCTCATTAACATATACCATTGTATCATTCTGTATTTTAATTGAAACAAGTCCAAATCTGAATAAGTATATTATTCTCTAACCACTTAACAGAGTTGTATGGAACTAACTGGAAGAATATGCGCGCAGTGGGTGCATCAACGTGATATTAGCCCCGAATACAAACTTGGTCAACTTTTAGTGAATGGGATATTCCCAAAGCCAACGGCATTGAAACCCGTTGAATACAAAATTCAGAAAGGCTTTGGAACGGGTATCGACTTGTGTGTTCGTGTACCATCATCGGCCACGACCAACTCATGTCTGATCCCCCCCCCCACGTTTACGGAGTAAGTAAAACCTTCACGATCACAGTTAAGCTAAACAAGAAGGAATATTACTCCACAGCCAAAATGCGACCGAACAAGTAGAAGAGAAGATAACAACATTTTAAAAAATGTAAGAAGCGGTGAACCAAGATGACGCATTGTCGGAGTTAGTAAATATTACGGGAGAATGAGGAGAGAGCAGTGATAAATGCCACTCGTTTAAATACAGATGGAGTGTTAGAGAATTGAGGATGAAGGCTAAAATAACTAAAAACTGATCTCAAGAAGAGACGGCGCTTGAAAATATGGATACAACCAGCAGTAACTGAGCTGTCATAAGATTTTTACGGGCATGTCTATTATGGCATATTGGAACGGAGTTAAAACAATGATAAAAAACGTGGAAATGGCTATGAAGCCCAAAAATGCCTCGAAAGTATGCAAGACAACATGACTGGGAGAGACTTCTGTAGCGCGTACAAGCCAGGCATTGACAGCAGCAAGAAGGGTGAGCTTCAGAGCATCTCGTTGGTAAATTGCAATTTGGCTAGCGCCCGAGCCACGGTGAGCGAACTGATTTAGATTAGAATATCAGGTGCGCAGTCTGTGGTAGAAATTTCATTTTCCGATGACAACAAACAGGCGGGAAACGGGTATTCAGTGCCCAACTCTTTGTAAGTGAATCTTCGCAAGCTGCACATTATATTGTGACTAAAACTACTAATGAATCATAAGTAACCCGTTACGTCCAAATAAGGTGCTAACGGCAAGCTAGAAACAACTATTCATCACGGTCCCATTTCAAGGGGGCGCAGCATGTGATCTTTTACGAAGGCGCCTAAGCCAAGATGTGTCAAGCGCCTTTCCAGCAGCTGATGCCCATCTACTGTTCTCGACTACTCCCATCCTATACGGAGGGGGTAAGGACAAACTGCCAGCCCGGACCACTTCAATGTGCATTTATTCTTTCACCTGCTCCTGTGGGGCAAAATATATTGGTTGCACGAGCCGGCGTTTGTCCAAAAGAGTACGAGAACACCTTCCAGCATGGTTAAGAAAGGGGCAGATAAAGAGCATAAAAAGCTCCATCCTCGCGCATGGGGTAGATGCGGACCATCGTATAGATGCCAAAGCGGCCTTCCGGGTAATTTACAAGGTCCCCTCAACCCATTTAAAATTTATTGCACATCGTCTGCTGGCTACGACAGAAGCGGCTGCAATGAAGTCACGTAAACAGGTCCTGATCGCCCACAAGACGACGAAATTACCGTGGTCGAAAGCCACCAATTCAACCGCCCGAAGCTAATTACCTGTCTCGGCGGCCGCCATTCTTCTGAAGATGATGAGAAAACGGACCGCAATTTTGTTTTTTCCCCCATCTTTCCCCCACCCTGACAACCGTACAATTTGTTGTACTTACCCGCATATTTGGCTTCGTAACACAGTGATATAAATGTAAAGGCCTGACAATAATTTTTCGAAAGCTAACGTATGCTTGCCCAATTGTCTTTTGTATATATTATATAACTAGAGCATTCGTACTTCAGCATCACCATGTAGGTTTCACACATCGCTACCACCTGTTTCACCCACAGTAACGAAGAGGGCCCTACAGATTGAGCTCCAGTGGATATTGTAGACGTATTTTGAGTAGGTATCAAGGCCGTTAATCGTCGTCGTCACGCAAATGGACCACACTCAGCCGCCCAGCCCAGGGAGAAGAAAAATAAAAAAAGAGGACGATGAGGAGGGAGGAGGAGGAGGAGGAGGAGGAGGAGGAGGAGGAGGAGGAGGAGGAGGAGGAGGAGGAGGAGGAGGAGGAGGAGGAGGAGGAGGAGGAGGAGGAGGGAGGAGGGGAGGAGGAGGAGGAGGAGGGAGGAGGAGGAGGAGGAGGAGGAGGAGGAGGGAGGAGGAGGAGGAGGAGGAGGAGGAGGAGGAGGAGGAGGAGGAGGAGGAGGAGGAGGAGGAGGAGGAGGGAGGAGGAGGGAGGAGGAGGAGGAGGAGGAGGAGGAGGGAGGAGGAGGAGGAGGAGGAGGAGGAGGAGGAGGAGGAGGAGATTGGAGTAGCTAACCAGTTAGGTGGCACAGGTGTTCACGAAGCTTTGAATGGCCTTTGTGGAATCTAACGCACGTATTCCTGTCGCCACTGTCCGAACCGCTTTAAACGCAACCGGTAACAAACGGTTAGGTCGGAAAGTAGTTGCCCAAGCCGGTATGCAAATAGGATCGATTTCGGAAAAGGGAGTGCAAAAGGTGACTCTTGCCCAATAGTTCCCAGTCAGTATGGTTCCAACCCGATATGGACAAAGAAAGTAGTAGGGTCTAAAGGCCGTTTCGATCACTATTTTGAATCTTAAACTATTTTAGTATTTATTTATGTTTCTTATCCGCGTCCACTAGACTGATGCTCAATATAATTGAAGTGTTTAGAACTGCGTCGTACCTAGGATATAGTGTTAACGAACAGAAAATAAGAGAGATTTTGCGGATATTTCCCATTAGAATCTAAATCGAAGAGACGATTTCGTGGTGGTAAAATGATCTATTCGTGATTGTATCGAGTATACAAAAGCCATAAAGAATTCAAAAAAAGAGTACAATGTGCGTCGTACGTAAACTTTCGCACAGAGAACGATCTCTTGAGACTTGCATGTCAAATTGCTACAGCACAGATATTCACAACGTATGAGCTGCACGTAACTGTTGGACTTTCCGCCCTTCATAATAGGCCAAGAAAACCAACGAGATTGGCACTGTCACAAAGTCTCGTCGAGGGAAAACTACTCCAGCACGACAATCATAGCTGGGCAAAACTGCATAAATCCATCTCGCCCGACGTCTGAGCAACAGGTTGGCGGAACAGAGAGAGGTTTATTCGGGCGAGGGAGTGGAGGGTGAGTTTAGAATGGGTCAATGCTCAAACGAGGTCTCATCCTGCCAGGAAAAAGGCAGTGAACCGCCTCGCGAAAAAATGGGATCGGAATCTGGGCTTTACCCGGCTAGGCCATAGGTGGCCGGTGACGGAAAAACTTTCAGGGGAGGTCGGTCTCAAAATGAGCAAGCCATCCATCTTATTAATTTCAGTGTCGATCGCATGGTTTTATGTTTTTTTTTTGATTGGGCACGGTTAGCGCAAGGAAGCTCACTGCAAATCCTCCAATGCATCCATACCTCAATTTTTTCTGTTCACAGATCCCCTAATGGTTCAGCTCGTCCGTCCCATAATTGCGAAACATACTCTATCAGCGGGGAGGGGGGGAGGGTTCCGGGTTTGTCAGTAGCTGGACAGGTTTACAATGAGGAAATGTACACAGTGGATGTGGAGGTCTTACTTTGGAAGGAAGTCTTGCTCCAGGCGAGTAAATGCTTGGTGGACGAAGATGTTGCCGGCAATACTGAGGAAGGAGCTCCTCCCGTTATTGTTGCCTGCTTTCGTATTGTTTTTGTTAACGAATGTAAGGAACTTTCCCTGAAACCTTGAAAGATTACTCCTTTTCGCCGCATTTCCTGAGGTAAGCCCGCCAGGAGTTGACGGTCACTGGATGTGAAGCTGAAAACCAGTTTGTATTCAGATACTTCCGACTGAACGTTTGCTGAACTGCTCTGCTAACTCCTGAAACGAGCAGTGAACACTGAATCCAACAGTCGTGTTGAAGTAAGGGAGGCGTTTTATGACTTCATCACATAATGTAGGTTTACTGCTAACAACGTCTCTGAAGTGCTCGGCCTAACCCTACAGGAGCGATGTTTTCTCAGATACCGGAATTGAAACAGCTGAATTGAGTGGTAGGGTGATCCCTTTGGCTTGAAAATACGGGCTGACCGTATAACCGCCACGATGTCTCTCATTTCATCTTTAGTTTTTATCCAGCCGAATGTTTTAAACCTCCTCCCCCCTCGTCTGCGGTAGTTGGAGAGTTGGGCCTATCTGCGGATTTTGCGTAGTTCAGGCAAGTCTTGCTAAGTTGGTTTGTTTTGAACATTTGTCCCATTTGTTTCATAATAATTCCTGCTAATTTAGGCATGCAGGTTATAAGATTATCGCGTCACTGGCGTGGATGGCATCCAGCAGACTGTTTTATATTTGCTCACGCCCTCGTCATCCAGGATTGTGATGCGGTCCATGTAACTGTGATTGTTAACAGAGAGTTCCCATCTGCATTTGAGCAGGTCCAGCACCGTCACGTTCGGCTTCTTTGGTACTTCCTCAGTCATCGCAGTTGCAACCTCATCTTCAACGCATTCAGGCGATGGTCCGTCAAGCTTTCGGCTCAGCAGTCTGAGTTTGTCGTGATTAATTCAAAGCGATCTCGCAAGTTGACGAGCATGTATTCCAATAGCTGCTACCAATCCCATTGAAAGTAACCCCTTGCTCTCTTCTTGTGATTGCGAGGCTGAAAGATGATATGGGTTGTGTTTCGCGCGGAAAATCCCACTGCTGCTGAAATAACCGCCTCCATATTCATGAGCACCCCTTTTAAAGAATCTTTTTCAAATAGGGAATTTTAAATAGACCTAGACAACAGAATTTGTTAGCAGTACTGAAGAACTTATTGAGCGGGAAAAGATGTGATTGATGAAACAGGAATTTTTGGGCTTCAAGTTTTGGATCTTCACTCGAACCCAGTCCCAAGGAAAAAAACTTCATCTACGTTTACAAGGACAGAGAAATCCTTGAGGATAATCTGTCCCTTAGCCTTCAGTACGAACACAAGAAAGAAGTGTGCATCTTCTTGGCACGTCGCTTTCGCAGATTTTGGCACATCTGCGGATGTTTCGTCGTTCAGGCAAGTCCCATGAGATTTGTTTTAAACATTTTTTCTTTTAGTCCCTCAAACATTCCTGACAATTTTCGCATATAGGTTATAAGAAAATCTTGGCATTGGCTACGAGTTCATCGATGAATTCCCGATCCAAATCGGCGAAACAACGAGCCCGTGGCTCAATATTTAGAGGATTGGACTTCTGATCAACAGTTCGCGGGGTTCGAGCCCCAGGTGGTGCACAACTTTGGGTTGGGTATTACTGGTTGCTGACAGCTAATGAACCGGAAATGACCGCTCCAGCCTCCCTTGTCTTTGCCAGAAATGTTAATGTGACTATGATACTAATTGCTGTGCGGGTGGTGGCGGGGCTTGATAATGAACCCCAAGGCAGACTGGGAAAATGGATGTGATCGCTGGAACATTAATTTTTAGGCCTATAGTTTTGGATCCTCGCAGCCCCAGTGACAGTCGCAGATACATGATCATCATCATCATACATCATCATCGTCACACAACTTCGTCTGTGTTTGCTCGGATACGTAAATGTTTGAGGAGAATTTGTCCCTCGGCCCTCAGTACGAACACTAAGAAGACGTGTGCATCTTCTTAGTGCGTCACTCTCGCACCTTGAGCGCGTCACTGAGATATGGTGGTTGTTGCTTCGAAATGGAGGACTTGACCACAATGGTATAAGATCAGTTCTGATTGCGAAGGAGACTTCAGCAGGACAATGATTCTCCTTCGGAGACGGCGGCTCGGACTGATGGTGTATGCCTCCCAATACCCTTTCAAATATCCTATCACCAGGAAGTGGGTCTCAGTGACTATAGTGATGTCTTTCCTAGACCAAGTCAGTATTCGGGCCATCAGAGACTCTATCTCAATGGCCTGTTCGTGATCGAAAGACCTAGAAGAGGGAGATCACTTCAGATCACAAGAGTGAATGCGGTCAATCTGACGCAATGGGTAGATGAGCGTGGAAAATGGTTCTTGTCGTTCCTAACAACGCGTGTGTAGCGCCCATGGCCTAGCAGGTGCGGGTCAGTGGATTCCTTGCTGTTTTTAACACATATTTCTGGTTGTTCCCTGGTAGGAGTTGAACATTGCTCCCATAACTAGGATGGCTCAGACATTCCAGGCGCTAGTGAGTCGCACTGTTGGTCAGGAGTTTGGCATTGAAAGATAACAGCCAAAATTAACTTTTGCCGCTGGCGGCTGTGCACGTCATTGTATCCACAAGAATTTGACAGTTTTAGGTGTGGTGGGTTGGTAGCAGAGACGATGGTTTATAGGAAGGCACAGAACACCACACAACTCCTCAGATTTCCCAGAAACCACCCGGTGGCCGATCAAACGAAGCTGTGTGAGAATGCTCTTCAAACGGGTTCAACATCATTGCAGCAAGTCGTAGGGAAAACTACTTGAGGCCCGATATCTCCGCGATCAACTTATGCGGAACGGCTATCCGAAGGCGTCTATAAGCCAATGCATACGGGTTCGGCCTCGGAGGAGACAAACAGAAACAAAACCAATGATATGGCACGCTCTGCCATACACGAGGGACGTCTCAGAAGCGACTGAGTGCATTGTTGGACGACTAGGTGTTTGCATTGCACACCAGCCCAAAGCTAACATACGGAACAGAATGATAAAAATCAAAGATCGACTAAACCTCAAAAAGCAATCTGTGATAGTTAATCGCAACACATCCATAAACCGTCTGAGGTATTTAAACCATCTGGTGTATTAAATCGCATCCAATGCCCTAACTTTCCTAGTAATTACACAGGCCAGACTGAACGCATGCTGGGATCACGCAAACATGAACATAAGTTGGCTGTGCGACGGGGCGACGCATCGTCGCAAGTTGCTGCCCCCAGCTATGAAACGGGTCATGTGTTCAACTTCACAGCCGTCAAGATAGTCACTCACGCCGGAAAACAAGGCGAGCCACGAAATGATTGAAGCCTTGCCCACGAATGGGAAATCAAGCAATCGATATACCGATTTGGCGCCGACGTACAGAGGCCTGCGCGGACACCTCCTGACTTGCGTCAGTGACCATTGCTTGGTTTTTCTCCGTTTAAGTTTCGCCTTTTTTGTTGCTGCTGCAATCTTTGAAGATGGACTTCTGCAGGAGTTTGAAGGCTCAGAATAAATAAAAAAATTTTCCACTGCTCAAACAGAGTTCTCTTTTGCTTTTGTGCACATTTTTTCCAATATGAGTTACAAGCTGCGAATTTGGGCCTAGCTTAGAATTGCTAGTTTGTCCTCGTCTGGGCGTGTCTGCCCATTTATACACAATGGCAACTGTGTAACTACCAACTAGAGTATGCAGAAAAGCCACCAGCACGAGGCAATTATTGGACTTCAACAGGAATCATTTTCTGTTACACAAACATAGTTTTGTCCTGATTATATTCCGAGGAGTTAAAACGCCTTGCAGCACGCCAGCTGAAAAAAAGAGTTGTGCGACAGTATCTTCACCACTCGAGAGCTATGTTAGCAAGAAAAGCAAGCACCAGGTGAGTTGACTACGAATAAAAGAGCAGCAACTCGAAGTCCCTATGGAAAATAAGCTTCCGTGTCCGTTTCTCGACTGTTTCAACTCATCGGAATAGGCATAGACCATCAAATCTTGGCAAACATGCGTCGCCGTGTGATGCAACCTAAGGGCAGACTGCCCCTTAACGAAGCCTCGGAAGTTTTCTACCAAATATCTCGCCATGGTGTGGACTGCAACTATGTCGGGGAAACTGAACGAAAATTGCAGACCCGCCTACATGAGCACAAACTAGTAACTAGACCCATACTCGAAGATTGCAACTCATATTGGAGAAACTGGCCTCAATTTGATATTTAGGGAGCGGCCATCTTAGGACGAGGCATCTCAAAATCAGAACTACTCAGAGTTGAGGCGTGGCATTCAGATTCCATCTAGACCTTCCTGCGACTGTTAAAGCCCTACCTCATTATATGCATAAATGCCAGGACAAGATGGATACACCAAAGTTAATAAAGGAGAGCGAACACGGCCTCATGACGAACCCATCCGAAGAGGGAGAGAGTTACATGCATCCTCCCATCGAGGTGACGACATGTAACACCAGAGGCTGTGAAGCTGCACAAACATATGTCACCTTCGGAGCCAGCGAACGAAGCGAAAAGAAATTAATCAGTTCAAAGCCGACAAGTTTGGTCAGTCATTTGAAATGATCATCTTTTTATGGCACTAAACGCTCTGAAAATGGAGATCCGACCAAGATCTGAGAGACGTCAGCAAAACGAAAAATTCCTTCCGATGCTCCACTTCGGTTTCTCATTTTCGCACCTGGGAACTCTCATCTCCGTTTACTTGAGCTCAGTATTTATCACCTGCTACTAGTCTCACGACTCAGAAAGTAACTTGCGTTTTACACAGAAAGCAAGCATAATGCCTTATGCGATAACCCGAGCGCATGCTCTCTCCTACTCCACACGCAAACGCATGCAAAGCCATCTCAAAGTGCATCGGGTATGTTATAGCGAGGCAAGCTCGCTCATTTTCATCTCAAATGTCCCCTCCTAATAACCGTCATCGGCAAGTCGACCGATGGCAACGATGCGGTGACAGACTTAGCATTCCGCCTTTCCTCTATTGTCTGCCAAACACGGACTTGCTGCTGCATTGGCCTGACAAAAGGTACGCGCATGTGCTGGTCTCTCACAACCCACCAACCAATCAGATGGCAGTAGTTGATAAAGCCACCTGATAAAAAAAGTAATTTAAACCCGACTATAAAACCAGAGGATGGAGTTGCCTCACCTACTGTCGACCTAACAGTTTGCTTGTGGAAATGCAGAGCTAACTAGGCGGCTTGATGAAGGAGGACAGTGCATCCTAAACTTGAATGCCCAACGAGTTCACTTCCCGTTCGGTAAATGAGAGAGAGATAGAGAGAGCTACGCTTTTTTTGAAAGTAAAATTCCAAAACTTTCAGTAACAAATTTCCTCCATTCACCGTGAATAAGGTTAGGCACACAAAGCACACAAAACCGGAAGATTACAAACGAATGGCCGAAGAATGCATATATTGACATCATGAAGAATCCTCCTTGAATGCGTCTCAAAATATCGAACAAATTGAACTTCTTTCAAAACGATGCCAGCGTCGTACACTGATGACCTCATTTTTGTTGCTCGAATAAGCAAATAGGGATATAAGAGGATTCAGATTCGAATGGAGAGCAGAAAAGATGGCGGCTTAATTTCAAAAGCCCGCACAAATGGTCATACCATCCAAGCGGTTGCTGAAGCGGACGTTAATTTGTTTTTCATAGCTCGACACTGCCACAGATGTTACTTCCCCGGTGAAAACTGCCTCGCTGTCTTCATTGACGTTTCCACACATCGTCATGCGCGGCTGCCGCTGCTGCTGCTGCTGCTGCTGCAGACGCAGTCAGGCGCCTTTTCACCGCAAGTGACGATATCGAAAGAGGCACCGGGACGGCAGGAAACGTTTGATGACATTTACCAGAGCTGATTCACTTGCGGCAAAGCAACTTCCTTGTAAAAACATTCGAAATTGTGGAACACACGTCAACAGTGAGTAGGAATGCCGCCGGTTCTCTATTCGCAGCTCATCACGGGACTCAGCCACAAGTTGGACGAAACCGAACTTCTCGGGAGGGAGGGAGGGAGGGAGGGAGTGGCTGGAGCGGAGCGGAAAAGACGCCCATCCTAGCCGCTTTTCGTGCACCCAGTCCATCAACAAGCTGGATCATCTTCTCCTCCCAATCGAGTTAGTAGGCAGATGGGCAGCCCGCGGGCGAACGATGTTGGCCAAACACTTCTCGCAGTATTAACCACACTGCCGAAAATGCTGCGGCGCTTAGTGATTCTAGGAGGAATTTAATGTTCTTATAGGTCAGTGGCAGGGGTATCGAGTCACGTTGGAATAAGGTCTCCAAGTCCTGTAGCAGAACTTTTGCCCAAATTTGAAAGTAACCCTTGGGAAAGGACAGCCATCTGATGACGAACCAACCTGTTTGCACACCATTTCTAGTAAACGACTGCTTCGCAAAGCAAATCAGCTGGGTGTACGTCTGGTTAGGTGTTAAGGCATCAGCTAATAAAGAAGTCGGTTTCATTTGATCCGTATTTTCAAATCCTATGATGACCTTTCTTCCGCCTAGATGCAAGTCCTGCTCGTGAGAATTGCAAGTATCTAGCAGATTGATTCCTTCCCTACGATTACAGTTAACTTCCCAGCAGCAATCCCAGATCATGCGTTCTTTTTTTGGTAAAAATGCACAGCACCTTCTGGTGTCCAAACTGCCTTCTCTGCACTGACCAATAAATTTGGAAACTGCATTCTCTTAAAGGAGCACTTAATGTAACTTCCGCTGATCATTAGTATATTCAATATAAGACCACCAAAATCCTTATCAGCACTCTTCCTTTGATTCTACTTAGACCACTTTCCCCAAATAGAGGGTGCATTTACTTCTCACATGTCGTTACTGTCGTGAAGTTTAGTTCCTTTTCTGAAATCTTTACATCACTTTCTTCAAGTATCACGTCTTGCGTCACGTTTCTGGACACCGACTTCCAAGTCGGACCTTCGAATCTCGTCATCCGCGGCTACATTTCAGCCTACTAGCATTACCGGCAAGATGGGTAATGTAGGAAACGTCTGGAGTTATTTACCATAATTGGTGCATTTGACGCTGAAAAATACCTTGAAAACACTGCGCAATTCGTTCAGAATAAGATTGCTGTGGCTCTCCCCATGAATCCCAACTACACCTTTAAGTTCCACGAGACTGAAGTCCTCACAGGAGGTGACAACCTCCTCAGTTGCCAGCGGCGATCTGCGGTCTATCAACGAACGCACTCAACCGAGCGAGTACCGCCTGCAGAGACAATATCAGCGAATCAAATTTTTGAGCCATCCTCACGCCGTAAGCAACACTGCCGATGAAGTCACCGCTAGTAACGCCGCGGGCGTGAGCGTTCCAGAAACCGTCGCACGAACCGCGGCCATCAGAGGTGAATGCTGGCACCACTAATTTTACTAATTAAATAATTGAGTAGTCACGTAAATCGCATATTTTCTGCCCACCTGTGTGTACGCTGACCTCATCAGTTGCTGTCGCTAATGCTGGGTTCGAGTGTGAATCCTAAATGTCAGGCTAAAAAATCGTTGATCCAGCGAGCGCATCTCCGTCTTATTTACTATGTACTTCATCAAGCACGCCTCTTCGCTTAAGCAAGCTTTGTCATGATATGGGGGTGTGAAGAGCGTCACGAATTAGCGGTATAGGCTGAAATTACTTTTTGTTTATTTCTCGAAATCACAATGAAGTATTTTAAAACAGGTGCAGATAGCAGAATTTATTAGAACCAATGCAAACAGCTGGACAACGCGGTCAACTTCGTATTTGCCCGGGTAATCTTCAGACTCTGTTGAGCGTTGGCATTTCCCATTGCCATTGTCATTGATTGATCTCGGCAGTGAATGATTCATTTGTTGCTATCTAAGGATTTTCGGTGCAAATTCAAACTGTTGGCTGCTTCTCATTCGTTATATGTGTTACGCACAGCCGGGGCAGTTTCTAAGCCGTCACAAAATGTTTTAGTTCCAGTAAATTCTACTGTTCACACCCGTTTTAAATCTTTACCGGGAATAAAAGTATTGCAAACTAATTATTTCCTAAACGGTGCATGTTCCTTATACCGGGAATAACATAAGAAATTTAGGTGAGAAATGCTCAAATGTGGACACGGAAATAGGCACGTGAACCCACGTAACGCATGTGATCTAGCGCCAAATTCCAGTGCCCTAAACCCACCACTAAACATAAACGTAAACGTAAACCTAAGTCTCCTGGAATTTGACGTAAATTCCCATATATTACGAGCAATTCCTGATTCCATGTACCGCAGACCGTCGTAGTCCGACGATGATCACCATATGCTCCAAAGAATGGTGGTGCATAAGCGGTGAAAGCAGCCTTGCGCTGCAGCTACCGCACTCTCTACTCTTCCCCCACGTATGCCAGATATCATGACAGCGTCAAGAAGACCGGATAGGGGAGAGGACACAGGTGGCTGGCGCGGCCGGAGCCGCCACTGGGCGTACCACCACACCTGGATCGGATCCCATGGAGTGGGAGTGCCATCAAGGCCGCATTAAGAACGAGCCATTGCAGCCTGAAGCTAAGTTCACCAGTCAGCCACTCCACACAAAACACACGCTCGGCTGACCACGCGGTCCGAGTTATTCCGTCAGTTGGCAACCTTCCAAGCCATGGCTTTTAGCGCACCGTGATAGGTTCAAGCGCGTCAGATTGTTTATAGTGAGGAACATGCGCTGAGCCGTCCACCTCACTCGCTCCCCCACCCCCACAATCAGACCATCGTCCGAGCCGGTCAGTTGTCTGATGCGGAAGTGGGCACAGCTGCTGGTGACTTCGTCTACGTGTACTACGCACCCGACCTGATCCCCCGAGCACAAGCACCAGGATTTCACACAACAGGGGGTTTAACGGCTCATATCTCTCATGTGTGAGATAGCCAGAGGCCACGTTAAGAAGGAGCCATCGCAGCCTGACTCTCAGACCACCGTTCAACCACTCCACACAACACACATTGGACTGACTGCGAGGTCTGAGTGCAATTGTCAGTTGGCAACCTTCTAACCCACGGTACTTATCGCCTCATGATATTCTCGAGCTCAGATCACACATTCAACAGAGGAGTAACATGGAGAAAGAGCCGATGATCATGCTTACCTCTAAACCAGCTATGCAGACTGAGAGCATATTTTTTGTGGTGTTGCGTGTGAGTTGCAAAGGCTGATGGGGAGAGATGCGGTGCTGTGGTATGGCCGGCCGTGTTCCACCACAGGTTTTCATGAAGACACATGTAACCTAAGAGGCACATGTGGTGTGTGAATGTGCGTGGGCAGTGCGAACAGTTGAGTCGGGTGCGGCGGGTGTATGTTGGTGGTCCTGGCGCTGGTTCGCCAGTCTCTGTGCGATGGATTTGCAAGTGACCGACCAGGCCGATGATTGATGTTAATGCGGTGACGATGAGGACAAGATACGTCAGAAGGTGCTTAGTATGGGGGGATCTGCTACTGGTACTGGTAGTCGAACTCATGAAAGGACTATGGGTGTGTTGATGAGTGCGCAACATGTGTTGGCATCGCGGTGGATTCCGCTTTCGTGGATGCGCATGTGACCGATCAGGCCCATGCAATGAGTGAATGCGCGTTGGCAGTGAGGGCATTGGAGGCGGCGGTCTCTGCTGTGTGTTTGGTGCACTAGTTCGCAAGTCTCTTGGCGATGGATTTGCAAGGGAGAGCAGACCCTCAACAGTAAGCATGCAAGAGCCCTGAGAAGGAGACCCAACTATCGCTGAGCCTGGAAGGCTATGCAGGCTCATCACGCACGACTGTGGGCGAAGTGGACCTAACGAAAAGGGAAACTCGCGAGGTCTCCTGTCAAACCTGAACACAGAGGAGCGTGAGTGCAAATTGTGCGCGAAAGCCGATAACGCGAATCGCTGACTATAACTTAACGCAGGCATCGGCACTAACTAGACAGGGCGGGGGAGTGCAAACGATGGACAAGACTGAGGTGCATGGGGGTTAAGGCAACAAACACCGATGCTGTGGAAGCTAGCAGTGATCGATCTCCCGACGGAGGACGGAGAACACTAAAACAGCCACCCTCTTACCCCCTTCCCCCCACCCCCCCCCCCCCCCGGAAGTGCAGTCCGCCGAGACAGATTTTGAGACAAGGGCACATCGGAGTGAACGACATCCTACGACTACTTTCAGGTGAGATATTAAACTCACCTCCGACAGTGGACGTTTGTCTGCATTTGAGGCTTTAGGGCGTTAAGCCATTGTCTTCCGGGGTCACAATTGTTGAACAGTTGTCTCCAAGGCGCGTATTTTCAATCGAATTCCAGAAAACATTTACTTTTCGCCTTATACGCAGGGAGCCTTAAAAGCTATCGTCTGGTAGTCAAATCTTTGTTGATATTTGCATAGCCTGCACTTCAGTGTTCTCACTCTACGGGGCGTGATCTCAAGTAAGGAATCCCATCCTTAGGGAGCAGCGAACTAGTGTCATGCATTAACTACCCATGAGTGTTCGTTTTTCATGCAGATCTACACTTTGATTTCGAACCCAACAAAATCACCAGAACAGAAGGTTGTAAGGAGGACTTATATATCTCCTAAACAGGACATGTGAACAGGGACCGCCCGCAATACAAGTGGCTTTGCGCCAAATTCTGGAGAAATTTGGGTTAGCCTTAAGGTGAGGATTATGCTAATTGTAGAATTAAGTTAGGCTGCCTAGGGCTAGGGTTAGGGTTATGTTTAGAGTGGAAACTGCAGATCGGGGTTCAGGGTTAGAGTTCAGATTAAGGATAAGGTTAGGACACGAGACAACTTACCCTTCCTGGAAATATGCACCGGGCCACGTTTATTACTTGGGTGAGTCTTTTTCATTCCCGTGTCCTGGTTAGGGGGGCCATATACAGTAGGTTTTCTATCTCATTAAATGTTGATCGAAATTTTGAAATGTGTTTTTGATTCGAAACAAATTACTTAAGTAGGATTATTATACTGATAACCTTGCAGCCTAATCCCTATATAGTTCAGTCACAGTAGGATGCCGGCTTTTTAACCAGAATATTTCTGACCGACTGCAAAAAGTATACTTCATAAAAAAGGTTACTTAAGTAGTGTAGTGAGGTCAGTGCCGTTTCCAAGGGAGTCAAAGCAGGCCTAACTTTTGCGATGCACTCACTGACGATTATTCAGGATGTTGACAGTTGCGGTTTTCCCCATTTTGTATCATTTGCGCTGTTGCATAACGGTGAATGGAGGATATTTTGCTGAATATTTTGGAAATATGCTATCAAAATAAGTCGTATTTCCTTCTCGCTCGCACTTTGCTATGCTAACGACTACCGTAAACTATATCGCGATATTTGAAAAACTTTTAATAAAACAAAAATTTCCAAGCTTAATTTCAATTTTCCTCTGCACGAAATTGGGTGGGAGAAGATGCAATTATACACATGCTTCTCAAGAAAACAGACACCCATTCTCGATTAAAGTTTAACTTTCTTGTGGCTGATGAGATGTTTTTGTGCGGTTAATTTTCAGCAATTTAGGGATAGCAGATTACTTCTTGACTTCTAAAAAGGTTTTCAAGCGTGGTTGTGCTTAGGTTCTCATTTTTTCTTATCTGCATGAACAGGCATCCTTTAATTTACTGATTTGTGTTCACTCAGTTGACATAATTTTCCCAAATTTTCAGCCCAGCTGATTTTAGAACTGCGAAAATTCTCATTGAAACACTCAAAAGGGCCGTTTTTTGAGCTTACGTCAGCTTTTGGGTTCATTGTAAATCATCCGGAGGGCCTCACTGACATCTAAGAGAATAAAGCTGCTAACGTTCTTTACTTGGCCGTTTTCTTACCCTACAAGCTGCTTTTCCCCAAATTTCTTCATCCCTAAACGCAAGGGCAATTTAGATACTTATTTTGCGTTTTAAAAGATGCGAAAATTCCCATTAAAAGATTCAAAAGACGATTTGGCGGGCATACGCGCTGTTTTCGATAGCTTCTCTTCCACCGCGTCGGAAGGAGGAAGACGGTGTTGGTCAGCAGGAGACGGTGTTCCGCGCAGGTTCGCAGAAGAAGGAGGCCGTTATCGTTACAGCAACCGAGACCGTGGGGACCCAGCACTCCCTGCCAGGCAGCGTGGTCCGTCCCGACGCGGGCATTGAAGTCACCAAGGACAATTAACTTGTCCTCTTTCGGCACAGTCGCCAGCAAGGCGTGCAGTTCCTCGTAGAATTTGACCTTCGCCGCATCAGAACTCGTCATTGGGGGAGCGTAGGCGCTGATGCTGGTGGTGAACTGGTCTCACCGAAGAGGCAGGCTGAGTCTCATCAGGCGATCATTGCTACCCTGCGGCAAATAGGGCAGACGTCCCACGATGTCGTTCCGGATGGCAAAGGTGACACCAGCGTCGCGTCGCTCTGCCTTTGGCCGGCCGCTGCAGCAGAAGGTGTAGCCGGAACCCACCTCCTCTAGCTGACCATGTTCAGAGAATCCTGTCTCCCTCAGACCAGTAATGTTCAACTTGTAGCGCGGCTGGTGTGTATTGGTGCTCCAGGCACCGGTTTACCAGTCTCTAGGCGAGGGATTTGCAAGTAAATTACCAAGCCGATACGTGATGTGTATCTGCGATCGCAAGTAGGACAGGCTAATAGCGAATCCCCATCGCCGGTACTGGGGGCAGTGGTGGTGGTGGTGGAGGTAGCAGGTGACAGGTAGTCGGTGGTGGCTACTGAGGTGGTGGAAGTGGGGCTAGTGGTGTTCGTCGCCGTGAGAGGCGCTGGGGGTGGAGGAGGGGGTATGGAGTCGGTGATCGTGGGCGGCGGGGCATCGATGAAGTAGTTATCAGTGGTTGGGGTGGTCGTTGTCGACATAGGGTCTGAGGTAGGTGTTGCAGAGCTTGATGTTGTGGGATTGTTTTTGCACTGATTTCTAGGATGACCAACCAGGTCGATTCGCGCACGGAATGTGAGTTGACAGCCTGCGCACGTTGGCAGGGCTTGGGCAGTGGCGGTGTTGATCCGCGGTGATCGTTACTTGCGAGCCATCCTTTTCGCCTTAGCAGCAGCGATCCGGTTGGCCTCAGATTGCTGCAGCAGTCTTCACGGATCTTCTCCATGTCGGTCTATCCTGGGCGAGGTCCTCCCAGGTCGCCGTTTTGATTTGTAGTGGCTTCAGAGATTTCTTCAAAGTGTCTTGTAGCGTCGTTTTGACCTCCCTGCCGGCGAGCACCTACAGCGACATCTCTTTAGAAAAGTCGTTCGGGTAGTCGCTTGTTGTCCATTCTTACCAGGTGGCCGCTCCATCGCAGTTGCACTTTTCTTCGTGTCCGGGATCCTGTCTTTCCATCTCAGCTTCAGTATTCTGCTGAGACAGCTGAGATGGAAGTGATTCAGCTTCCTGTCATGGTTTCGAGTAGACGGTCCAGGTCTCCGCTCCGTAAAGTAGTGTCGTCAAGACGATGGCCTTGCATATCTTCAGCTTGGAGTTTAGGTGGATACCTTGGCGATTCCACACGGAGGCCTGCAAACGGCCGAAGACCTGAATGGCTTTGGAGATCCGTTGAGCAACCTCTTCATCAATTTTCGTGTTGCGTGACAGCGTGCTTCCAAGACAAGCAAAGGTTTCCACATTTTTGAGTTGAGCGCCGTTGACGTTGATTCGAGGAGCATTGTATTCCGCGCTGGGCAGCGGTTGGTGCATGACCAACGTTTTCGCTGCACTGATTGTTAATACAAAATTAGCGCAAACTGCGGCGAAGAGGCCCATGCTCCTTTGCATGTCCTCCTCCGTCACGGTGCTAAGGGTGCAGTCGTGCACGAAGTACAAGTCATGGAATGTAGTCGTAGACACGCGCGCTGAGGCCTGCATACGCCGACTGTTGAGAAGATTCCTGTCAGTTCTATAGGCGATGCGGATCCCAGGGTGCTCATTACGTAAGGCGTCCATCAGCGTAGCAGACAATATGAGACTGAAGAGGATGGAAGCCAGTAAGCAGCCCTGCTTCACTCCGTTGGTCCCTGCGAATGCTTCGGATACCGTCCCGTTGTCAGTGACATGCGCTGTCATCCTGTCATGAAGTTGACGCACCACGTGCGTGAACCGCTCAGAACAGCCGCATTTATGCAGGACGTTCCACAGTCCGTAGCGATTCACCGTGTCAAAGTCTTTCGTCAGATCCATGAAGTAAGTTTAGAAGTGGGTTCAAAAACTACTGGCACTTCTCTTGTAGCTGGTGGGCGGCAAAGATAATGTCCTTTGTTCCGCAGTGTTGTCGGAAGCCACATTGGCTTTCCGAGAGAAGTCCCTGCTCTATGTGACCATTCAGATGATTGAGAAGCATACGTGCGATTATATTTCCGGTGATGTTGAGCAAAGAGCTGCCTCTGTGGTTAACACAGAGTTGTCGGTTCCCCTTCCACTTGTAGAGATAGACTATGGTCGCGTCTTTGAAATCCTGAGGAACTTGTCCTTTGCACCACTTCTCCTGGAAGAGTGTTGTGGGTTCTACCATCAGCCGGTGCCTACCGTGCTTCGGACTACGACGGTCGAACTCTCGTGTGTAAGCCTACGTCGATCGCCCGATCGCTGCAAACAAGAGAGCCTTTTACCGAAGTCACCGCCTTGTACAGCAACGGCTGTAGGAGATGCAGGATGTCTGGATGACCCGCAAAGTCGAGGAACTCCAAGGGTATGTGGAACGAAACGAACAAAAGAACATCTTCGTCACCACTAAGGCTGTCTACGGACCTCCCATCAAAGGCGCCGCCCCTATTCTCAGTGCGGACGGCAGGACACTGCTCACTAAAAAGGCGCATATCCTGACGCGAGTAGTGGAACATTTCCAAAGTGTTTTCAACCAGCCCTCCACCATCTCCGATGCCACCATCGATCGCCTGCCTGAAGTGGAAATCAACGCTGACCTTGATCTCCCGCCCTCTCTCCAAGAAACCATCAGCAACTCTCCAGCGGGAAAGCACATGGCTCAGACGCTATCCTTGCTGAGATTTATAAGCATGGTAAACCCCAACTGATGAACTGACTCACAGTGCTCTTCCAGGAGATGTGGCACCAAGGACAAATTCCTTAGTATTTCAAAGACGCTACCATTTTCCACCTCTACAAGAAGAAGGGGAATCGCCAACTCTGCGACAACCACCGACGAATCTCGCTGCTGAACATAACCGGAAAGATCTTCGCCCGCATTTTCCTAAATCGTCTGAACGGTTACCTAGAACAGAAACTGCTCCCGGAAAACCGATTTGGCTTCCGACGACACCGAGGAACAACCACTATGACATTCGCCATTCGCCAGATGCAAGATAAGTGACAGGAGATGCGGACTCACCTCTACGCCACCTAAGTGGACCCGAAGAAAGACTTTGACACGGTGAATCGTGATGGGCAGTGGAATATCATGCAGAAATTCGGCTGTCCTGAGCGGTTCATGCACATGGTTCGTCAGCTTCATGAAGGGATGACGGCGCGCGCCAGTGACAACAGGACGGTATCCGAAGCATTCGTAGTGACCAACGGAGTGAAGCAGGGCTGCGTATTGGCTCCAACCCTGTTCAGTCACATGTCCTCGGATAAGCTGGTGGACGCCTACCGTGATAAAGAGCCTGGGATCCGCATCGCCTATAGAAATGACGGACATCTTCTCAACAGTTGGCGTATGCAGGCTTCAAACATGTGTCTACGAATACAGTCCATGACTTGCTCCTCGCGGACGACTGCGCCCTTAACACCGTGACGGAGGAGGACATGCAAAGGAGCATGCACCTATTCGCAGCACGCTGCGCCAATTCTGAATTAACAATCATTACAGCCAAAACGGTTGTCATGTACCAGCCGCCACCCAGCGCGGAATACAATGCTCCTCGAATCAATGTCAACGGTGCTCAACTCAAAAACGTGGAAACCTTTGCTTATCTAGGAAGCACGCTGTCATGCAACAAGAGAATCGATGACGAGGTTGCCCAGTGGATCTCCAAAGCTAGTCAGGCCTTCGGCCAGCTGCAGGTCTCCGTGTGGAATCGCCACGGTATTCACCTGAACACCAAACTAAAGATATACAAGGCCGTCGTCTTGACGACACTCCTTTACGGAGCGGAAACATGGACCGTCTACTCGAACCAAGCCAGGAATCTGAATCACTTTCATCTCAGCTGCCTCCGCAGAATACTGAAGCTGAGATGGCAAGATAGGATCCCGGACACGGAAGTCCTGGAGCGAACCGGAATCCTCAGCATCCACGCCATGCTGAGGCAAGTGCAACTGCAATGGAGCGGCCACCTGGTAAGAATGGACGACGAGCAACTTCCCAAACGACTTTTCTACGGAGATGTGGCTACGGGTGCTCGCCGACAGAAAGGTCAAAAACGACGCTACAAGGACACTGAAGAAATCGCTGAAGCAACTGCAAATCAACCCGGCGACCTGGGCGGACATCGCCCAGGATAGAACGGCATGGAGAAGATCCGCGAAGACTGGTTCAGCAATCTATGAGGCCAACCGGATCGCCGCCGCCAAGGCCAAAAGAGCGGCACGAAAGTCACCAGCGCCCCGGAACAACATCGTCGATGCCCAGGCCCCGCCAACATGTCCGCGCTGTCAACGCATCTTCCACGCGCGAATCGGCCTAGTTGGACATCTTCGGACGCAATGCACCAACAATCCGACAATTCCAACTTCTACGTTAAATTCTGCACACCCTCTTTCAGACTCGCTCACCCTCACTCCCGGCATTAATTCCATTACTCCCACCACCATAGAGACCACATTTCAATACGCATCACCTGTTACCCCCAATACCGTAACCACCGCCTTCACTACCATCACCACAATCAACGATGAGGACTCTCTCCTTAACTGTCCTCAATGCGACCGCACATTCACCTCACGCATCGGTCTGGTCAGTCACTTGCGAATCCATCGTACAGAGACTGGTGAACCATTGCCTGGAGAACCAACACACAGCAGAGATCGTCGCTTCCACTCTCCTCACTGTCCTCCCGCATTCACTGATCGCATGGGCCTATTCGGTCACATGCGCATCCATGACAGTGGACTTAACCGCAATGCCGACAGCACCAATACACCATGCACATCCACCGCTCCTGCCATTCTCACCGCCACTGCCACCCCCACTACCATGAATGACATCCCCCAGTCTCTACCGATTTCTCCTGCCCACACTGCGTCTACAACTTAAACTCACGCATCAGCCTGGTCGGTCACCTGCGAATCCATCGCACGGAGGCTGGTCAACCAGTGCCTGGGGCTCCGACATATAGTCGCCGTGCCCGCCTCCACTGCCCTCACTGCTCCCGCAAATTTACACACCGCATGGGTCTAGTAGGACACATGCGCCTCCACGACAACCTGCGGTAAACTACCGGAGGCTAAGCCACATCAGCGCACATCATCTACACTACTACGTAGACAACACCCTCAAAATCATCATAATGTACCTGATAAAATCATGGTGTCCTAGAAACCGTGGCATGGAAGGCTGCCAATCTGACGCTTACATCAGACAATGCCGTCGACCCAGTGTATGTGTTGTGTGTCGAGTGGCTGACCAGTGGACTGGGAGTCAGACGGCGATGGCTCCTCCATATCCCTGATTTAGTGAATCCTGGTGTGTACGTTATGGGGGCCAGGTCGTGTTGTGGCGCGCGAAGACGGGTACGCCAACCCGTCAGCCAATGCGCCCACTCCCACATCAGACAACTGACCGGCTCGAATAGTGGTCTGATTGTGGGGGTGGGGGAGAGAGTGAGGTCGAGAGCTCAGCGCATGTTCCTCACTATAAACAATCTGCGCGCTTGAAACTATCACTGTGCGCTAAAAGCCGTGGCTTGGAAGGTTGCCAACTGACGGGATAACTCGGACCGCGTGGTCAGCCCAAATGTGTGTTTTGTGTGGATTGGCTGACTGGCGGACTGAGAGTCAGGCTGCAATGGCTCCTTCTTAATGTGGTCTTTATGGCAGCCCCACTCTGTGGGATCCGAGCCAGGTGTGGTGGCACGCCCAGGGCGGCTCCGGCCGCGCCAGCCACCTGTGCCCTCTCCCATCTCCGGTCTTCTTGACTGTGTCATGAGACCGGGCTCAGGTGGGGGAGGAGAAGAGTGTGCGTTAACGTTGAGTGCCGCGGTTGGAAGGTTGCCAACTGACAATTACACTCAGACCTCGCAGTTAGTCCAATGTGTGTTGTGTGGAGTGGCTGACTGGTGGTCTGAGAGTCAGGCTGCGATGGCTCCTTTTTAACGTGACCTCTAGCTATCTCACACATGTGAGATGTAAGCCGTTCGACCCCCTGTTGTGTAAAATCCTGGTGCTTGTGTTTGGGGGGCCAGGTCGTGTACTTAGTACACGTAGACGAGGTCACCAGCAGCTGCGCCCGCTTCCGCATCAGACAACTGACCGGCTCGGACAGTGGTCTGATTGTGGGGGTGGGGGAGAGAGTGAGGTCGAGACCTCAGCGTATTTTCCTCACTATAAACAATCTGACGCTCTTGAAACTATCACGGTGCGCTAAAAGCCATGGCTTGGAAGGTTGCCAACTGACGGGATAACTCGGACCGCGTGATCAGCCCAATGTGTCTTTTGTGTGGAGTGGCTGACTGGCGGACTGAGAGTCAGGTTGCAATGGCTCCTTCTTAATGTGGCCTTTAAGGCACTCCCACTCCGTGGGATCCGAGCCAGGTGTGGTGGCACGCCCAGGGGCGGCTCCGGCCGCGCCAGCCACCTGCGCCCTCTCCCATCTCCGGTCTTCTTGACTCTGTCTTGACACCGGGCTCAGGTGGGGGAGGAGGAGAGAGTGCGGTAGCTGCAGCGCAAGGCTACTATCACTTAAAACTAATTCACGCGCAAGTCACCGTCCCTGCTCCACCCTTCCATGGAGCAGACGGTGGACATCGTCGAAATCGACGGTCGAACTGCCGTGTGTGTGCCCCCTCGAAGTTGGGTTCTTCCCAGCGGCCACACCCCGGGCAACCGTCACGACCGGTAGGCTAAACCAGGTGAGGGTCTCCGGTGTTGTGTGTGCCTCCACACCCGGTATGTCTGACTCCCGAACTTCCCACCTCCCCCTCTCAAAAAGTCCTACGGTGGGGCGACAGCAACCCCGTAGGCGGCCCAGACTAACTCGGGTCGTTCTTCCACTAAAACAAATCCGTGACCCATAGTGGAGTTCGGCAGCCGTCCAAGCAGCCCTATTTAGGGATAGCACTGCTTGCCTCCTCCCGGAGGAAGGGGCTAGAAAATGTGCCCTAAAAAAAGTGCTGGGTCTCACGTCTTCTGCAGCCGGCCGCGGCTCGCAGATCACAAACTATGCGGTCGTAAAACTCAAACAAACAACAATACCCCCGTCCCCATCCCCTCGCCATACTCTCCAGGCTGCTCGGGTGAGTCCACTCACACTAGCAGCCTGGAATGTTCGTTCCCTTTTAGACAATCCTAGGAGCAACCGGCCGGAACGGAGGACGGCGCTAGTCGCTCGGGAACTGGCGCGCTACAAGGTGAACATTGCTGCTCTCAGCGAGACCCGATTCTCTTAGCGGGGTCAGCTCGAGGAGGTGGGTGCCGGCTACACTTTCTTCTGGAGCGGCCGGCCAAAGGCAGAGCGACGCGATGCTGGTGTCGCCTTTGCCATCCGTAACGACATCGTGTGACGTCTGCCCTGTCTGCCGCAGGGTATCAATGATCGCCTGCCTCTTCGGGGAGACCAGTTCGCCACCGTCATCAGTGCCTGCGCTCCCCCAATGACGAGCTCTGATGCGGCGAAGGAAAAATTCTACGAGGACCTGCACGCCTTGCTGGCGACTTTGCCGAAAGAGGACAAGTTAATTGTCCTTGGTGACTTCAATGCTCGCGTCGGGACGGACCACGCTGCCTGGCAGGGAGTGCTGGGTCCCCACGGTTTCGGTTGCTGTAACGATAACGGCCTCTTTCTTCTGCGCACGTGGGCGGAACACCGTCTCCTGCTGACCAACACCTTCTTCCGCCTTCCGACGTGGATAAGGCTACGTGGATGCACCCTCGGTCGTGGCGCTGGCATCTGCTGGACTATGCTCTCGTCCGGAGGCGAGATTGACAGGACGTGCTGGTAACCAAGGCGATCCGCGATGCCGATGGTTGGACAGATCACCGCCTCGTCATCTCCCAGATGAGGCTCCGACTGCAACCCCGACGAAGGCCCCAAGGTAAGAGGCCACCATGTAAGTTAAATACTCTTTTATTAAATTTGCCTGCTCACTGTTTTGATTTCAGCAACCATATAACCGAGAAACTGGAGGACCTGCATGCTCCAGATGATAACGCTACCGTGGAGGCACGATGGTGTCAACTGCGAAATGTCATCCAGTCCACCACCCTCGATGTTCTTGGACGTGCACGCCGTCGACACCAGGACTGGTTTGACGACAATGACGCCGACATCAGCAACTTACTCGCGGAGAAGAATGGGCTACACAAAGCCTACATGGACCTTCGGACTGACAACACCAAAGCAGCATTCTTCAGATGCCGGCGCCTTGTACAACAACGACTGCGGGATATGCAGGATGCCTGGATGATCCGAAAGGTTGAGGAAATCCAGGGGTATGCGGACCGCAATGAAATGAAAAACTTTTTCAAAGCCATCAAGGCCATCTACGGCCCGTGTATCGAGGGGTCCGCACCGCTGCTTAGCTCTGACGGCACAACACTGCTGACAGAGAAATCGTAAATTCTAAAGCACTGGGCCGAGCACTTCAGAAATGTCCTTAATTGCTCATCAGCCATCTCCGATTCTGCCATTGACCGGTTCCCTCAAGTGGACTAGAAAAATGACCTGGATCTGCCGCCTTCCCTACCAGAAACCATCCGGGCCGTGCAGCAGATTTCCAGCGGTAAAGCACCGGGATCCGACGCAATCCCACCGGAAGTCTACAAGCACGGTGGGCCCCGGCTGATGGCAGAACTCACAACACTCTTCCAGGAGATGGGGCGCCAAGGACAAGTTCCTCAGGATTTCAAAGACGCGACCATCGTCCATCTCTACAAACGGAAGGGAAACCGGCAACTCTGTGATAATCACAGAGGCATCTCGTTGCTCAACATCGCCTGGAAGATCTTCGCCCGTATCCTTCTCAATCGTCTGAGCGGTCACCTAGAGCAGGGCCTGCTCCCAGAAAGCCAATGTGGCTTCCGCCGACACCGCGGAAAAACCGATATGATCTTTGCCGCCCGCCAGCTACAAGAGAAGTGTCAGGAGATGCGAACTCACCTATACACTTCCTTCGTGGATCTAACGAAAGCCTTTGACACGGTGAATCGTGACGGACTGTGGAAAGTCATGCAGGAATTTGGTTGTCCTGAGCGGTTCATGCACATGGTGCGTCAGCTTCATGACGGGATGACGGTGCGCGTCACTGACAACGGGACGGTATCCGAAGCATTCGCAGTGACCAACGGAGTGAAGCAGGGCTGCGTACTGGCCCCCCACCCTCTTCAGTCTCATGTTCTCGGCTATGCTGATGGACGCCTATCGTGATGAGAAGCCTGGTATCCGCATCGCCTACAGAACTGACGGGTACCTTCTCAACAGTCGGCGTATGCAGGCTCCAACGCGCGTGTCTACGACTACAGTCCATGACTTGCTCTTCGCGGATGACTGCGCCCTTAACACCGTGACGGCGGAGGACATGCAAAGGAGCATGGATCTCTTCGCCGAAACTGCGCCGATTTCGGATTAACAATCAGTACAGCGAAAACGGTTGTCATGCACCAGCAGCCACCCAGCGCGGAATACAATGCTCCTCGAATCAATGTCAACGGTGCTCAAAACAAAAACTTGGAAACCTTCGCTTATCTAGGAAGCACGATATCGCGCAACACGAGAATCAATGACCAGGTTGCCCAACGGATCTCCAAAGCTAGTCAGGCCTTCCGCCGGCTACAGGCCTCCGTGTGGAATCGCCAAGGTATTCACCTGAACACCAAACTGAAGATGTACAAGGCCGTCGTCTTGTCGACACTCCTTTACGGAGCGGAAACATGGACCGTCTACTCGAACCAAGCCAGGAATCTGAATCACTTTCATCTCAGCTGCCTCCGCAGAATACTGAAGCTGAGATGGCAAGACAGGATCCCGGACAGGGAAGTCCTAGAGCGGACCGGAATCCTCAGCGTCCATGCCATGCCGAGGCAAGTGCAACTGCGATGGAGCGGCCACCTGGTAAGAATGGACGACGAGCGACTACCCAAATGACTTTTCCTACGAAGAGGTCGCTGCGGGTTCTCATCGGCAGGGAGGTCAAAAACGACGCTACAAGGACACTTTGAAGAAATCGCTGAAGCAACTGCAAATCAACTCGGCGACCTGGGAGGACATCGCCCAGGATAGACCGGCATGGAGAAGATCAGCGGAGACTGGTTCAGCAATCTATGTGGCCAACCGGATCGCCGCCGCCAAGGCCAAAAGAGCGGCACGAAAGTCACCAATGCCCCGGACCAACACCGCCAATGCCCAGGCCCTGTCAATATGCCCGCGCTGTCAACGCATCTTCCGCGCGCGAATTGGCCGGGTTGGACATCTTCGGACGCAATGCATTAACAATCCGACAATTCCGATTTCTACGTCAAATTCTGCCAACCCTCCTTCTGACTCCCCCACCCTCACTCCTGGCATCAATTCCATTACTCCCACCATCATAGAGACCACATCCATCAACTCATCGCCTGTTACCCCCACCACCTCCTTCACTACCACCACCACCACCACCATCAGCGATGGGGAATCTCTCCTAAGCTGTACACAATGCGACCGCACATTCACCTCACGCATCGGCCTGGTCGGTCACTTGCGAATACATCTTACAGAGACCGGTGAGCCAGTGCCTGGAGCACCATCACACAGCAGAGATCGTCGCCTCCACTGCCCACACTGTCCTCGCGCATTCACTCATCGCATGGGCCTATTCGGTCACATGCGCATCCATGACAGTGGAATACACCACAATGCCGACAACACCAATACACCATGCACACCCTCCGCTCCTGCCATTCTTAGCGCCCCTTACACCCCCACTTCCATTAATAACATCTCCCCAGCCTCTACCGATTTCTCCTGCCCACATTGCGTCCGCAACTTCAACTCACGCATCGGCCTGGTCGGTCACCTTCGAATCCATCGCACGGAGGCTGGTGAACCAGTGCCTGGGGCTCCGACATACAGTCAACGTGCCCGCCTTCACTGCCCTCACTGCTCCCGCACATTTACACACCGCATGGGCCTATTAGGGACACATGCGCCTCCTGACAACCTCCGGTAAAGCCACCGGAGGCTAGGGATACATCAGCGCACACTACCTACACCAATACATCGACAACACCCTCACAATCACCATTTACCAGAGTTTATCACGGTTTCCTAGAAACCGTGGCTGGGACGTCTGCCAATCTGACGCTTCCCACAGACCAAGCCATCGGCTCAGTGTATGTGCTGTGTGCGTCGAATGGCTGACCAGTGGACTTGGAGTCAGACGGCGATGGCTGCTCCATATCCCCTGAGTTTGTGAATCCTGGTGTGTGCGTTATGGGGGCCAGGTCGTGCTGTGGTGCGCGAAGACGGGTACGCCGATCCGTCAGCCAATGCGCCCACTCCCACATCAGGCAACTGACCGGCTCGGACAGTGTCTGATGGTGGGGGTGGGGGAGAGAGTGAGGTCGACAGCTCAGCGCATGTTCCTCACTATAAACAATCTGAAGCGCTTAAAACTATCACTGTGCGCTAAAAGCCGTGGCTTGGAAGGTTGCCAACTGACGGGATAACTCGGACCGCGTGGTCAGCCTAATGTGTGTTTTGTGTGGAGTGGCTGACTGGCGGACTGAGAGTCAGGCTGCAATGGCTCCTTCTTAATGTGGTCTTTATGGCACTCCCACTCTGTGGGATCCGAGCCAGGTGTGGTGGTACGCCCAGGGGCGGCTCCGGCCGCACCATTCACCTGCGAGCTCTCTCATCTCCGGTCTTCTTGCTTGTGTCGTGAGACCGGGCTCAGGTGGGGGAGGAGAAGAATGTGCGGTAACGTTAATCGCCGCGGTTGGAAGGTTGCCAAATGTCAATTACACTCAGACCTCGCAGTTCGTCCAATGTGTGTTGTGTGGAGTTGCTGACTGGTGGTCTGAGAGTCAGGCTGCAATGGCTCCTTCTTAACGTGACCTCTGGCTATCTCACACGTGTGAGATGTAAGCCGTTCAACCCCCTGTTGTGTGAAATCCTGGTGCTTGTGTTTGGGTGTCCAGGTCGGGCTCAGGTGGGGGAGGAGGAGAGAGTGCGGTAGCTGCAGCGCAAGGCTACTATCACTTAAAACTAATTCACGCGCAAGTCACCGTCCCTGCTCCACCCTTCCATGGCGCATACGGTGGACATCGTCGGACTACGACGGTCAAACTCTTGTGTCGTGTGTGTGGTGCTTGCCCCCTAAACGGGCCACGTGGTAGATGCGTTGGACCAACACGGGGGCCACATCAGGGCACGGCATGCGTTATTCGGGTTGCGCTCCGCTAACAAATGCCGAACATGGGAGGTGTGGTGGCACGCCTAGGGGCGGCTAGAACTTAGGGGACCCGGACGCGCCAGCCACCTGCGTCCTCTCCCGCCTCCGGTCTTCTTGACTCTGTCTTGACACCGGGTTCAGGTGGGGGAGGAGGAGAGAGTGCGGTAGATGCAGCGCAAGTCTACTATCACTTTAAACTAAATCACGCGCAAGTCACCGTCCCTGCTCTACTTTCCCATGGAGCATACGGTGGACATCGTCTGACTACGACGGTCGAACTGTCGAGTGTGTGGTGCCCCCTTAACGGGCCACGTGGTAGATGCGTTGGACCAACACGGGGGCCACATTAGGGCACGGCAGGCATTATTCGGGTTTTGCTCCCATAACAAATGCCGAACATGGAGGTGTGGTGGCAGGCCTAGGGGCGGCTAGGACTTAGGGGACCCAGCCGCGCCAGCCACCTGCATCCTCTCCCGCCTCCGGTCATCTTGACTCTGTCATGACACCGGGTTAATGTGGGGGAGGAGGAGAGTGTGCGGTAGCTGCAGCTCAAGGCTACTATCACTTAAAACTAATTCACGCGCAAGTCACCGTCCCTGCTTCACTTTCCCATGGAGCATACGGTGGACATCGTCGGACTACGACGGTTGAACTGTCGTGTGTTATGTGAGAGGTACGAATCGGGGAAGGATGATAAGAAACAGTGTGTTAGATGGCAGTGATCCTATGGTAGAGCCTTCCTAGGGGAAGGGGAGGATAGAGCTAGCGCGGGGGAATACATGCAGTTAACCGACCGTTGGCCAAACTTAGCGCGGAGCTTTTACGAGGTTCTTTTGTGCGCAAAAAACCGACTCATTCAACCTTATGGCAGTTGCTTCTGCTGCTGCTAGTAGACGTTGACCCAGTGGCTTGGGGCAGTTTAATGGGACCTTAAAGATTACACGAATGCTTCGCTGGGGTCCACACTATGCGCGGAGTCAACACTATGTGCGAGGATGGCGCTTTTTATGCTCTTGACTTCCTCTTTGCTCAGCCATGCTGAGAGGTGTTCTCTTATTCTTTTGGATAGGCGCTGACTCGTGCGACCAATATAACCTGTTCCACAGGAGCAAGTTAATGAGTAAATGCACATGGAGGTGGTCTGAGCCGGCAACCTATCCTTGCCTTCGCCTCGTAAAAGAGTGTTGGTTGAGAGCATTATCTGAAGTTTCGCTGCTGGGAACGTTTGTGTAACGGCTTGGTTTAGGCGTCTTTTCAGGAGTTCACTAGCCGCATCCCCTTGAAAGGGCACTTTGAGGAATAGAGTTTTCTTTTCTACAGTAACCTTGGCAGGTTTCACCGGTCTTGCGGCAAGATGCTTTGTAATAAACCGATCACGGGTATCAAGTTCTCTTGAAGTAGGTTCTGGATCTTCCCAAGCTCCTCCTCGATACTATCTGCCGAGCAAATTTTTCTAGCCCTTTGCACTAAGCAACGGACTAGACTGCGTTTTTGTTGGAGAGATACGAAACTGCCAAAGTTCGTATATTGTCCAGACCAGGTTTTCTTTCGATAAACGCTCCTTCGGGTGCTGCCGTCAGGTCTTCTGCTTAGAAGGACGTCTAAGAAATGGAGTGAACCTGCTCTTTACATCTCCAACGTGAATTTGACCGACGGATGTGCTTGGTTTACAGTGTTTAAGATTTTGTCTACATTTGTTTCTTCTGTGGAGCAGGTTGCATTCGTCGCACGAGTCGGTGCCTATCCAATAGAATAAGAGAACACCTTCCAGCATGGCTGAGAAAAGGGGAAGTCAAGAGCACAAAAAGTGCCATCCTTGCACATATTATTGACACCAGGCATAGTGCGGGCCTCAGCGAATCTTTCCATGTAATTTAAAAGGTCCCGCCAAACTACCCAAAGCCACTGGGTCAACGTCTACTAGCAGCAGCAGAAGCGATGGCCATTATGTTGAAGAAGCTGTATAAAAGAACCTCGTACAAGCTCCGCGCTTATCTTGACCAACGGTCGCTTAACTGCATGCATTCCCCCGGGCCATCTCTGTCCTGCCCTTCCCCTAGAACGGCTTTACCAAACGCTCACTGCCGCCTAACCACACAAACGGATGAACATGATCGATTTCAGGTTTTACATTTCTACTACGTTCCAACGCTTCCCTATGACTGTACCGGCCTGAAGAGAATTTATCAAAAGCAGCGCGTATCCTCTCCAAATCTTCTTTTTATTTTTTATTTGATTGAAGTTTTTTTCTTTGGAATCGGATGTTTCGATCGCAGCATATGAGCCTGCATCATAGCTGCCAGGAGTTTTCGTCAATTTCTGCGTATTTCCTGCATAAGGGCACCTATTGTGATAGCGCGCAGCCCTAACTTAGGCCATTTGTCATTCTGTTGTGAAAACGAATAAGTGAACGACTGGCCACGCATTTTATCGATTTTCGAGGTGCGTAAAGCCTCTGAGCTTGAGGTCGCCAACAGAGAGGGTAGAAAGTACAAACGGCTTATTGTACCACCGCGATTAACGCTGTTTATCGCCACAATGTGACTAGGTTGCCCTACTTCCGGCAAACAATGAATTTCAGATTAAAGTAAGCCAATGCCGACGCGTCTCATGTCATCGACGTTAAAAAAGTACTAGTAGATGGTGATATCAGCTCTTAAATCTGCAGTTATCGCTGAGGGTTTGCAATAAAGTGCTGGTAGGGCATTTTTGATGCAAGTGATGATCGCTGGGATAAAAAATAGGGCGGAGCAGAAAAATAAATTGGTGGCGCCATCTGCAGTTGCAGTGGTGTTAGCGAGTTGATTAGTGAAAAAGTAACTTCATAAAAAGTAACTGCTATAAGTGCAGGCAGAGGTTTTGGAGATGAAGATAGAAGAGAGGTTAGTATAGAAGTTTCATACAGTATGTACGAACCCATCGGGCCCTACAAAGACACAGAAATTATCTATTGACAGAAAGCTGAAGCGTCTTACGGGGACAAAACAACTGCCAGACGACACTGCGAAATCCCTGAGATTCTCTGAACCAACCATCACCAAGATCAATAGATCACCCAAAGTTCAGAAACCTGAAGTCCCACTTCAACCGATGGTATCATTAATCGACGTACCGAATTACAAAATTTACAACTTGCTATTCCCTCAACTCCACCCACTTACGAGAAATTATGAAACTTCCGTTCAGAACTCCATAGAGTTTCTGGAAAAATAGAGCAAAGTCACAATATCCGCTGATGAGATAATGTTCTCAGGATAGAGTCCTAAAGTCATATGACACGGATGTTCTCATTTTGTCTCATCTGCATGGACAGGCATCCTTTAATTTACTGATTCATGTTCACTCAGTTGACATAATTTTTCCAAATTTTCAGCACAGCTGATTTCAGCATTGCAAAAATTCTCATCGAAAAACTAAAATAGACAGTTTGCGAGACTACGTCTGCTTTGGATCAAATCTCTTTAGGCTTATACATTGAAATTGATATGGAAATAAGCAAGAGAGGTGGACAAGTAGGAAAAATCCTGGGGAAAGAAAAAAATTGCAGTCAGTGCCTTCTGATCAGCGTCAGGGGCATAGTGACCACCAGGCCATGTAATTATATGCGGCAGCTGACTTGGTGGCTTTGGCCCATGGCAACTGCGTAACATGTATAAAGTTCTTGGGCACACAGAGGATCAGTTTGCGTAATCTGATTGTTATTGTCTCAGTTGTAGCCAAAGAGATGCCATCCAAGTGATTTTGCACATATCGTTGACATTGGACATTGTGTGGACCCTAGAGAATCCTTCCGTGTAATTTATAAGGTCCCACCAAACTACCCCAAGCCACTGGGTCAACATCTACCTGCAGCCGCAGAAGCGACTGCCATAAGGTTGAATAAATCGGTCTTGAGCGCACACAAGAACCTCGTACAAGCTCTGCGCTAAGCTTGGCCAACGGTCACTTAACTCCATGCCTTCCCTCGCGCCATCTCTGTCCTCTCCCTTCCCCTAGCATGGCTCTACCAGACACGCACTTCCGCCTATCACACTGTTTCACATCATCCTTCCCCTATGCACACCTCTCACATAACACACACGCAAACGGATGAGCATTATCTATTTCATGATTTAAATTTCTACTATTACGTTAAACAGCAAATTTTTTTATGACTAAGGTACTGATGAGGAAGTTATGACCTGTTTAAATTTTGACCTTTTTTCTTTGCTACTGTTGGAGGAATTATAAATTCTCATCATAGTTTTTGGCAAAGTAAAATTTTCAACTTTCGAATTCAGTGCTTCATTTTGTTCTTCACCTCATGAGGATACGGTGGATCAAGCCCGCTCAGAAGTGATTAACTACCCCTGTCTCCAACATCCACTTTACCACAGTGCTTTGTCGTAGGTACTCGTCAGCAGTTTTTTATATATTTTAAATCGGTACGTGAACGAAAAAGGGTTATTAGGTCATTTGGTCAGAACAGTTCTGAAAGACGTTTGTGGGGGGAAAGGCGACGCAACATGCGGCAAATAAGTTACCTCGAATCAGACAGTCATACCGCATTTCCAAAATGAATAGATGACTAGAAAGCTGAGGTTTTGTCCACTGGCTGGCTGAAAATTAAGAGGAGATCGTTAATTTGTCCTTCTATCTTCCTCATTAAGCCAATTTCATCGATTTCCCGGAGATGGTCT
Organism: Schistocephalus solidus; assembly: GCA_017591395.1. Classification (NCBI taxonomy): domain Eukaryota; kingdom Metazoa; phylum Platyhelminthes; class Cestoda; order Diphyllobothriidea; family Diphyllobothriidae; genus Schistocephalus; species Schistocephalus solidus. The sequence goes on along the minus strand of WEDG01010700.1, from coordinate 33,198 downwards.
CGGGGATATAACATGGGGCGCAGCAGAAAAATAAATAAATGGCACCATCTGCAGTTACAGTGGTGTTAGCGAGTTGATTAGTGAAAAAGTAACTTCATAAAAAGTAACTGCTATATGTGCAGGCAGGGGTTTTGGCGATAAAGATAGAAGATACGTTAGTATAGAAGTTTTATACAGCATGTATGAACCCATCGGGCCCCACAAAGACACAGAAATTATCGATTGACAAAGTTCTGAAGCGTCTTACAGGGACGAAACAACTGCCAGACGATACTGCGAAATCCCTGAGATTATCCGAACCAACCATCGCCAAGATCTATAGATCACCCAAAGTGTAGAAACCTGAAGTCCCACTTCAACCGATCGTATCATTAATCGACGTACCTTAGCTGCCTTGCTTGCACTCAGACCTTTGTTTGCAAATCAACTGTTTTGCTCAACCACCAATACAAGCAACAACTAAAAAGCGTTCTGGTGGGTTCATCTGTTTCTGGCTTCCGCATAATGGTTAACCCTCAGTTGTGGATACAGTGTGTATACGACACTCGGTTATCATTAAAAGGGACCAACTAGAAACGCTCCACAACACCATCAACTCAACCATCCCGGCAATTAAATTCACACTCAGAGAGAGAGAGAGAGGTACGCTTTATTTTGAAAGTAAAATTCAAAAAAAATCAGAAAAATAAGTCCGTCATTCACCGGGAAGAAGCGTCCTTAAATGTATCTCAAAATATTGATCAATTTGGACTTCCTTCAAAAATGGTGCCAGCGCGTGCGCTGATTACCTCATTTTTGTTGTTCAGATAAACTAATAGGGTTAAAATTCAGTATATAATGGGTGAAATAGGCCAATCGACGTACATATAAGAGGATTCACATGCGAATGGAGAGCAGAAAAGATGGCGGCTCAATTTCAAAAGCCCGCCCACCGAAGTAGATAATAAACTCCCATTTATTGACGGTCCTCGAACAGTAAAAGATTGACGGGGCATTAAACACATCCATTTACCGCAAATAACAATGGGTGGAAGTAATTTTACACTATAAGAACAACAGCCTAATCCCTCACAAGAGGATTACCGTCAACGGTCTGCTACATCCAGAAAAAAATATATTGCTCTGACGACGAAAGCTACCGAGTCGAGCTCAATTACCTGCTTGATAATTTTCACAAAATTGTTACCTTAGAGATTTCGTACGCCGATGCATGAAGCAACGAGAGTCTAAGGAAAAGGAACTATATAGTTTCAATCAGCTGCTCAAATCAAATCTATAGTGAATCCTTTCTTTTATTAGGCCTGTGTCTCAACTCGTCGAAAGATACTTGCGGAATCGCAAACTAAAAGTGGCGCACAAACCGACAATGAAATCAACTTGAGTTGGCTAGAGTTGGCTATCTTGATAAAAAAATTAGAAAGGTATAAGATTCCTTGCTATGCCTGTGATGCCGTATAACGTGGCCAAACGGGAAAAACTACCTGCACACGCCTCTACGAACATCCAGTGCCGGTCAAGAGGCTCAACCAGTTATCCAAGGGGCTATGCACACCCTTCATACAGGTCAAAAATCGCATCGTCTGAGTATAGCCCTCCAAAAAAGGGCGAGAGTTTTTTGATATCATGCATCCGATGAGTCATGCATCAATTGGCGCATGGATTAGCTGCCGCGTACAAAAATTTGGGGGCAAAGTAGAAATGAAGAGAACCAATCAACACTGACTGGTGCACACGACGGTCGTTTATTGGCGCAATCAACAGATTAATATCGATTTTTTACGCATGTCTGAAATGTTAACTGTTCTTTGCACATTCACTCAAGTCTGTTGACGAGTTGGGGAACGTCGTCGAAAATTTGACAATAAATTTTCCCATTTTCCCAAAGAACCTATTTACCTTCTAAGTATATAACTCATCTCATGCAGAGTGCCGAAATTTATGAAAAAATGCCAATTACTCGTAAACCAGCACTAAGGAATGGGTAAAAGCATTGAAATAAAAATGAACGATTCTAAGCGCATTGGCAGCACTAAAGGCATATTAAAAGTATTGTTACGTTGATTATAAATACCTTTTATGGAAAATCAGGAAATTTGGAAAACTCAAAAAATCACTGTTAATGCGTAACTTTCTTTTTTCAATACAACGAACGCCTTCCTGTGCAAAAAACGGAGCAGGTGTACTAGCGCACGTAGCGTAAGGTATGAAAGTCCTCTTTTAATGAACTTGGCACTTACATGTCCTTATAGAACATGCGTCCTAATAGAACATGCCCGTTAGCAAACAGCCTACAACTTGTGAAAATATTCCGACATGGTTTCAAGATAATTAGATGTCTTTAACGTTCTTCCATAGTTTAAGATGCGGTTGACTAAGGCAAACCATTTTTTCACGTAAGCTTTTCGATAAGGAGGTCACAAGAATAAAAATTGCATAAGGTCACACGCCGATAGGTCTGCCAGTGACCACTAAAATCAGGTGCAATCATAAGCATACCATTTCGTGCATAACGGGAACTTTCCTTTCGCCAAATTTCTTTATAGCTAGTTCTGATATTGGATCACTATTAGTTTCAGATCGACCTTGAAAGACTGGTGAATACTTCACAATTTTCCGCGTTCTCAATCGACTGCACATAAATTAAGATTCTGTTCTATGTGTTTCTCAAAACATTCTTAAAAGCCTTTACCGAAGTTTGAGTTCGTAGGCATCATTTCTATCGTAGATGGCCGTCTGGACCATATTTACAAACTCACCCAAATCTGAAACCTCCTCACCGAGAAAAATGAACCTACACAACAAGAGTCAGCAATGCATAGGCCTTAGATCTCTGAATAAGATACCTCTTTAAAAAGCGCTAATTTAGCTATTTCGTTGACGGATGTCTGCGTAATTTTACTTTTTCCAGGGTTAAGTCAAGGTCAAATTTGGGACGTATGACCGGGTTGTTCACGTCCCGGAAACTTAGCGCTAGTCAGCCAGTCACACCCAACCTCAGGTGCTGCACCACCTGAGGTTCGAACCCCACGACCTTATGACCAGAAGGCAAACGCTCTAACCACTGAGCCACGGGCTCGTTGTGTTGCCGGTTAGATCGGATATATTGACAGTGGCGGATGGACACCTTACCGATCGGTTACGAGACTCACCCCTACCGTTCTGTTTTGGGGTTCGCTCTCGATCCCCACCAGCCGCCGCACAGAAAAGGAAATAAACAAAAGCCCACACAAGAGGTACTGCAATAATTTCGCATTATCGCCAAACATGACAGTGTGTAAACCCTCTAAAAGAGAGTGGAGCTTTACTCCAAGGCACGGGCAAGAAACTTAACTCCGGTGTCTATTTACAAAAAGTGAGTACTTGCAGGGGTTCGCGAAAGGATGAAGGCCACCAGGACCAGCCGAAAATCAGCCAGAAATTACCTGCGAACATGGTGACAGCTAATTTATGTATATTGACTGGATAGGTGAGACAGTCACTAATCTGTCGCATACCTGACGTGTAAGGAAGATTTTAAAGCTGAAACACATGCTACCTAAGGAACAGGCTCTAAGGCTCCCTTTGCCGAAAATGAACTTGTCATACGTGTTCACACTGCCCTTGTAACGGTAGAGCGACGGCACAGAGATGCCTCCTTCCCCGTCGCCCTCCACCCCGATCGTCCACAACCCCCTCACCTAAGCCCTTGATAGAACTAGACGTCTGAACGCCCTCAACCGTTTCCCAACATTTGCTGTATATTGGAATTTTAACCTCTTGCTACTCTGCCCTTCCGTATATGATTGTACAGGTCCGACCTTAAATGACATGGTTCAGTAGGGAGGAACAAACCGCATTTATTTCAAGTCGGTCACCGATCCGCGGCTCAAACCTCTTTCCTATCCAGAACTCTGTAAGTCTCGTGGAGAAGATGGTTCGCAAACCAAAATCATGACCCACAGTAGGCGTCTGGGGTGTCTGCTCTGCCCTATTTATGAGAACAGGGGAACAACCACAATGGTGCACATAAATGCGGCATATCAAGCCGGTCACAAGCTGAACATAGCTCACGGGAATTGAACACGCGGTTGGAAGACTGGAAACAACAACAACAACAACAACAACAACAACAACAACAACAACAACAACAACAACAACACACGACAGTTCGACCGTCGTAGAATGACGATGCCCACCGTACGCTCCACAGCAGGGTGGTGAAGGTATGGTGACAAGCGCGTGATTTAGTTTAAAGTGATAGTAAACTTGCGCTGCATCTACCGCACTCTCTCCTCCTCCCACCAATGCCCGGTGGCAAGCCAGAGTCAAGAAGACCGGACATGGACGAGGGCGCAGGTGGCTGGTGCGACAGGGGCCCTTAGGTGTGCCACCACACCTCCATGTTCGGCATTTGTTATGGGAGCGCAACCCGAATAACGCCTGCCGTGCCCTAATGTGGCCCCCGTGTTAGCCCAACACATCTACCACGTGGCCCGTTTAGGGACAGAACAAAAACAAAAACAACAACAACAACAACAATAATGATAATAATAATAATAATCATAATCATAATAATAACATTCCATGCCCACACGTCTTAAGAAATTGCGTCAGAATGGTCTCGGCAACTCTTTTAAATAGTCCAGTGACCTACAGGCCGGTTAGCAGGCTTTCTGGCAGCCTGAATACTAAATGAATGTAGGAGGTGCTTATCTGCGACCGTCTCTGTGGCTGGGTTCGAGCGAGGATCCAAACCTTTAGGCCGAAAATTCATGCTTCATCAATCACACATTTTTCTTCTGATGGCGTTCTTCATTAGTACCAACAAATTATGCTGTCTAGGCCTATTTAAAATTCCTAACTTTGAAAACATTCTTTAAAGTGGGTGTTCGTGGACATGGAGACGGTTTTTCCAGCAGCACTGGGCTTTTCCCGAGCAAGGGCGTATTTTCGATCACATTGGTAGCGGCGGCGGCTTCGGGCGTGACAACCTCCGCCCACGCGCGCGACTCGATCACAGGCTTGCGAGGCCGTGATGCCGATCGATATCTCTCTCTTCCACGCTTGGTCTCAGCCGACCACACTTCGGGTCTGGAGTAACAATAAAAACGACAGCCATGGCTGGCGGCAGGACTTGCCTGAAGAGACCGCTTATGGCATCTGCTCGCAGGGCTTCATGTATGCCCGTTCGCTCAGTAAAAGCTGGTCCAATCTGCTCGGTCTTCCCTCATTTCTGATTTGGGGAGCTTTCGTGTTACCGACCTACCACCCCAACAGACACAGACGAAGCTGAACATGACAGGGCTGGACCTGACTGAACACAGATGGGAACTCTCTGGCAAAAGGAAAAAAACAGTTTTGATTGCATTCCAATCCCAAGAGATGAGGACGTTGAGCAGCGGTACCCGCCGATCCATGGGCCTTGGAAGTATTATGACCTGAATGGCATAAACGCAGGAATTGCATAAAAAATGACCTCATATAAGGCCAAGGCTTCAGACTGCAGCTGATGAAAAGTGAGCTTCACCACAACTTCCCGATTAGCATGATAGATGAAAGCCTGGTGCGAAATTAAAGAGAGCCTGGCGGCTACTGAGGGACCCACTATCTTCGAGGCGAAAGGACAACCCTGCCAATCAGCTCAGGTGACACAAGTCTAGTGTCTGAGTAACCGTAAATCTCGAAATGCTGAGTCGAATACTCGCGGGACGTCATCAGAAGCTCCTTCATTTGGAGACTGATAATGACCACAATGTCTGCCCTCCGTGAAGAAGACAGCATAGCAGTACAGTAGATATCCAGTGGAAAATCTTCTAGCACAGGGTCATTTTCAGCTCAAAAATGTGCTTGCGTTCGACTGTTACCAGGAGATGTAACGAATCGGACTAACACATTAAGGTTTTTAAAGGATACAACTTCTGTTCTTCTATAAAAGAATGTAGAGCAAACTGGCAAATCCGCCGCAATCTCTAGTGCATATGCCTTCTTAGCAGTACTGGCAAAATTTTCACCTGAGTTCTCCCTGCGCATCTACACTTGAATTCCCGAATCGGTTAAAAAATTTCTGAAGAACTGTGGAACTACAGCGATGATCTCCAAATCCCTACCTTTATAGGAAAAATGACGGAAAATGCGGACCCATTTCTGTACTGTCTTAAATACCATGAATACAGGCGGCCTCTGGAAAGTACTAAAAAACTTGATGATGTGCCCAGTATCCCACGTTGGTAGTCAAATAGCGTCTGGGGGGTACTATGGGTAGCCTGCGTTCTCCCCAAACCCCCAGGTCTCCCGCTTCTCATAATGATGCTAGGTGCCGTCAACCATCGACATAAATTGTAGAACCAAACGGAAGCTATTCGATATCCACCGCGTGCAGACCGTTGCACAGAAAACCTTTGGGCCCGAATATATAACCTGTGCAGTGAACAGTGCAAATGCAGCGAAGTTTGTATCTGCTCGCCTTCGGGTGAGCCAGTTTCACACGCACGATAAACGCGTTGAAACCAGGTGTATAGGCTGAAGGGCAGCTGGCACGACCCACGCGCTCCATAACAGGCTTCTGACTTCACTTCAAAAGCGAACCTGACTACGCCCATGATTCGTCCGACTCAATATACTGGCCGGCAGTAGGGCTTCTCACCCAGTGACCGGAACTTTCTTGGCTTAACTCTGAGATCACATATACATGAGACAATCATTAACTCTCGCAGAGGCGCTTAGCGGACAGCTTGAAGCAAAGCAACGCGTCTTGTTTGTTCTCCGTCTGGAAAAGGGAAAATATCAGTCAGGTGCTTAGTGCGAAAAACACGCAGACGTATGAAGGAGTTCAAACAGGAGTCACAAAGGATAAGAAGTTGGTGCTCTACATCTCTCCATCGCAGGAACCTATAGTTTTAGCATACTCAGGCAGACGTAACGCTTCTAGTAATCAACCATCGAGACGGTAAGCAAACAACCTCAGAGGCGACTGGCGTACTACCTTGGCAAGGCCAATCGCAATCACATCCTAAGGGACAAAATGAACCAATGAATGCCGCTAAAACTCCTGTCCGGTGCGCTCCACGCCGGTCGGTGGGAGCTAGGGTGTTGCTAACTGAAACGCAGGTTGTCCCAGCAAATTGCTCGACTCTCAAGGTCACTGCTGCTGCAAATTTGCTGACGGTGCGTATCCAGTGGTTGGTAGAAGCAGACCAATCAACAGCCCGAGGGCATGGTCGACGTCGTGACCAATCAGAACTTGCCTTCGCAGCCACGTGTAAAAAGGAGTTCACGCTCCATTTCCTCATTTGTCGCCTTGACTGCTGCACAGGAGTATGGCCAAGCTTACACATTACAAGTGTGGACTGTTTGATTCTCGGATAGAACACGATGCCTGTGGGGTCGGATTTGTTGCCAATACGCACGGGGAGAGGTCTAGTCTGGTAAGTGCGATCAAAAAATTATTGCGGCTAAGACGGAGTTCGTCTAAGAAAATGTGTCTTACGACAAGCCTCATACTTTCGTTCACGTATTTATGCGTAGACCTACATTTTGCACATTTCATCATCATGCACAATTTATTTTCCAATATTACATATTGTCTCTTGCAGACTGCAAAATTTGTGCGTACAGATATAGAGATTCACTAGCACCTTGATATATAATGCCGCATAACTGACCAAATATACGAAGTCTTAACGTTTTGAAGGCACATTCATGCTTTGTAGCCGTTTGCTGGAATTACGCTGACCACAGGCCTTGCTGATCACCTACCATCATTACGTTACATGGTAGTGGTGTGACGCTTTCAAACACATCTGTCGAGCTTCCGTAAACATGTATGCTTCTAACCAGGTTACACAAATTTTGGTTTAGCCTACTCTGAGGATTTCTGCCCAGCGCGTAGACTGTCTACTTTGAGGGTCTAAGACCAGAATGTAGAGGTCGGTAGTACATGATTCAAAAACCTTCTAGGATAACCGTAAAGAACCGGCAGTTCACAGGAAACAACAATCGAATATTTGCGAACTTATATAGACTGCGAAATCTCTGGTTTTAGTTTACCCTGTTTCTCGCAGCCTCGCACAATTTTCGGTTGCTTACCTCTTCCTTCGCAACTTCTGGTATATAGACGGCAGTTTTACAAGATAGGGACGCAAGCTCGTCCCTCACATAATCTGTCTACTGCATTTTTATGCATTATCCCTCACGACTTTTTTTACCGGGATTTAAACTATCTGTGCTGCACATGGCGTCCTTAGCGCATATCCACATGGAAGAGGGACATTGCTGCTACCTTTCCTCTGTATGGTACTTTTAATGAGAAATATTAGTCACCTCTCGACACCCCAATTCGGCGTTGCTACTGCTGCCGCTGCTACCGTTGTTTCAGCAGGCGGCATCTTACAGACGCTGCCTCGCGAGTCTTTCCCCGCGCATTGCTGTGCTATCTGAAATCCTATTGGCTGCAGACGGCGCACCACGCTTGCCTTGCGCGACGAGCGCAAGCCCCCTTTATCCTATTCCATCTGGACATTGCATGAGGAAATGTCGTGTAATGTTGTGCGTCATTCGTCGGTCCACAGCTTACTTTTCACCGGCATTCTGGAGTGGACCTTGTGCTAGTCCGAATTCAGCATTTAAGATAACAGTAACAATCAGAAGAGCGGAGAAAGGAATAAACGGGCTTTTAATTTTAAAACTTTGCTGTCCCGCCTTATTTTCAGAATCCGGATCGCAAAACGATGGCTACAACTTTGGGCACAGTGTCTTCTCTCCATGCTGCAGTATTATGGCCATATTGCCCACATAATCTTCAAAGGTTATGAGCCGATATTGTTAAATGGCGTTATTTTGACCATCATTTGGACGAGTTTAATGCGAGTTTATACCGTGTGGGTACATATGGATGCATCGAATCGCAGGCTAAGGCTTTATCCTTTTTGTTCTATAACTTTCCAATCTCATTTATCGTCATCGATATTTCAGGCATTGGTGGAAATTTCGTTTTACGCGTACAATTCTAAGCGTGGAGGTACCTCTTCTGAGGTAGTTTACTTAACGTACTTCGGATGTTCAAAGACTACGCACAGGCGTCAAGCTCATTTTTTAATTTCAACATCACTGATCTCCCTCCTGTTTTAACATTTCCCGGTCAATCCTTCATAACCTACCCCAGTCAGGGCAAAAGTCATTAATTACCGCATTCTGTTGGCTTATTTTTATTCTCACGACATTTCTCCCTCATCATTCTCCTCCCACTCCGTTTCCTCCTCTTCCTCTTCCTTTTCTTCTTCTTCATCATCATCATCTTATTCTCCTCCTCCTCCTCCTCCTCCTCCTCCTCCTCCTCCTCCTCCTCCTCCTCCTCCTCCTCCTCCTCCTCCTCCTCCTCCTCCTCCTCCTCCTCCTCCTTCTTCTTCTTCTTCTTCTTCTTCTTCTTCTTCGTTTTCTTCTCCTCTTTCTTCTTCGTTTTCTTCTTCCACCATAAAACCCACTTCTAGAGAAGACAGTGACCACACGCCACATAAGATGAATAGTTCGTTCGAATGCAGCCGGTGGATGTAGCTATTTAGGTGTGGTGATCTAGCATCGAGTTGCTTTAGGTTGCGCTTTTTAAACGTGCGTTGGTGACAGAAATTGACTACTACTCACCTCGCTTCTTATTCCGTGTTCCAAGGTCATCGAGCAGGCGAACACGATGCTCAACCGCATGGAACATCGAGGCGCCTGTGCATGTGATGAGGAAACTGGTGACGGTGCTGGTGTGATGACGGGTATACCGTACGAATTGTACGAGAAGTTTGCTATGTAAGTACCTACCCCCATTTAATTGTTTATATTTTTGTCCATAGTTCCGCCCATTTGTGTTTACAGCACCTGTAGGCCTGTGTTGCGATCCTCGTCCTTGGCCTGCAGATAGCAGCATTTCTTTTATGCTAGGATTCGAGTGATCTGTTAAGTCGAGTTTTGTAAAACGCATTGGTAATCCCACTTTTTACCGTGAGAGTCGTTGCCGCTTAACCCAAATTGTACAACTCAAAGCCGAAAATTTTCGAGAAACGCCTTTCCTTGTAACACGCTGCTCCAGTTTTCGCAGTTGAGTTGGATTTCTTTCTAATTCTATTTACGTACAACAACTGCCTCAATAGAAAACACTGTTTTTTTTCTGTGACCTCCTGTTTTTGGCGGATTTTCAGACGACACGCTTTAGCGCATCTCAACCCTCCAACAGACAAAGTTGGATTTTGTTTTTCTGGCAGCCTGTCTTTGTCTATCACTGTCCTGTCTACCCTAACCCAAACGGAAGTCTGCTACAAGATCGTTAAGCGTCCCACGTTTACGCCTCAAAAACTGCTTGCCAGGCGTGCCCATTATCTCGATGCTCGTTAGGGCATTCAAGCGCGTTAACGGCAACTTGTAGCGGGGATTGAAAAGATTTTCCTAACGAAGATATGACACGGCACGCATATCACGAACATTCTTACCTGCATTCTTTTTCTCTCAAATTCGAAGTCAGCCATCCTGATGTCATATCTTTGCTGATTGGTGTGTATGGGATATCCAGTGCGGGTAGTCATTTTGATGCAATGAAAGTCGCATCATCTGCCTAGTTTCGCGAGATGGTTACTCCACTCTCACACCATTAGGCATTAGACTCTCATCTGCGACTGCAGGAGGTTGTACTGAGTGCACTACTCACATCCCGGTACCAGATTCAACTGGTAGGCAAAATCAAAGTAGTCTTAGTCGGAGTATTAATCGGTACGACACACCCCGTAGGAGGAGTATCTAATTCCGTGTTCTAACTCTAACCGTAAAATAAAGCATTATCTAAACCTTAATTCTGGCCGTAAACATAACCCGAACTCTAGATGTAACTAACTCTAACGCCCCCGACATTTATCACAAGACCGCCTGTATTCTGGGGGTTCCTATTTTCGTGTCCTACCTGTTAGCATAACGTCATTTTTTGCTATCTCTAGTGATGGCATTCAGTGTGAATAGGAGACGTCAGTTGGGTAAAATTGTTGTCCACGTTATCTAATTCTCTTCCGCTTCCCCACAGGGTATGTTGAATGCAGTTTCACTCGTCTACTGTCGACCTTAAATTTGCATCGGAATCAGGTACTTCCTCGCTATTTTCCACCATTATTAGTTTCGCTTTCTGTTATGACCCGGCCTGGTACTTAGCATTCACACGAAGCACAAGAGAATAAGATCGGCCACGAGGAAATGTCATATTTATTGAAAAGCTGCGTGTATTTATATCATCCTGTTCAGATTGTCTATATGCTGTCTAATCCGCTTGAAGAGAAAGTTCTAGAAGAGCCGAGCAACTTCACAGACATGGACCAATCAGATCTGACAAGAGTTCTCTGGCCACAGACCAGGCAGGACGCTGTCGAGCGCACGCTCATGACATGCAGCGTGGTAGATGCACACACGTGCGTTTCTGCGTGATTGACTCATTCCCAACACTTTCTAAAAGGTGCACCACTAAAAAATATCATACTATTTACGCCGATTTCAGAGGGTTTTAGGGGTCGGTAGATGGTGAATCATATTGAAAAATCCAAAGAACCCTCGATGCTTTTGCTAACTGTCAGTATACATTTCTCATGTCTGGTTCTGCAAGGTTCAGCGTAACTACCACACTTTAGTTATTGCTTCCACTGTTGGCCGAATCTAGATTAGGCTGACCGTTTTACGCCTGCCGAACGCTGGTGAGCCGGGAAATATGATTCGCTAATGGGCTATCAATCAGAATTGGCACACGCAAACTAGGAGTTTCATGGTTATTCAGGCACAATGTCCAAACCTCTCTCCTGACGCCTTGTAATAAGCCTAAAATGATTTTTTTAAGAGGAAATCAGAACGAGGCGTTAGGGTTAAAGATAGGACATGTGCATATATACCCCCGCTGGAATGAAGCTCAAAGCCGGCTGTAGTACGGGGTACTTACACCCGTGTCCAACCTGTAAGTCTAGCTCAATAACGCGAAGACCACCAGTTCTCATCTGGACCCGCGATGATCTTTCGTTTTTTCAACGGAGGAACTGTGGGACAAAGCATGTAACAAGCCCCATCTAATATCGAGGTATTTTTAGCCACACAACATGAGTCGGTCGGACTGTTAGGTAAAATAATCCCAAGATGCCATTGCTCAAACGGGGCTTGTCTTTTTCAGAAGTTGTAATAAAATGTCCATCATAATTGAGGTAAGGACTGTCATAGGTTTTAACATTACCAGAAGATCTGTGAAGTGTAATTTTTTTAGGAATACATAGTGTCAGTGTGCAAGCCTAAACCAATATACTCAAAAACATAACACAACGAACTTTTAATCCATGTTTATTTCTTGATCGCTGGCCAGAATTGCAGATACCGTAAGTTTGAACGTGTTGGGTTATTTGGGTTTCAAATCGCCTGATCCGCAGCGTAACGAGGATTGCGCCAAAATTTGGAAACCATTGAAATAACCGTTCGAGGATTATTAACAGTCATCCATCTAACTTATCGACTTCAACTCTAAGGCTCAGGGCTCAGTAAAATTCTGTCGAATTTATTATTGGTCCTCATAACGTTTTTGAACTTCGAGATGTTAATTAGCCTGCGATGACATGATGGATATCTGTTTGACAACGGAAGACAACCAAGTAGCCTGGTGTAGCACCTGCCGTATGACACACTTACACCCACTATATGTTATATATAAACCTACTATATTTACCTTCAGCAGTTTTAAGTACTTCGAACTCCTCTGCTTTCAGCGACGCCAATGTGACGCTTCCACCATTGGGAGACTTCGCCGTAGGCATCTTCTTTGTTCCTGACAAAGACAAGCTTGAGGAGGTTATGCAAAATTTTGAGCGCTATGCCAGCCTCTGTGAATGCAAGGTAAGCACCAATTCCCGCCCTGCCACTCACGCCCATTTGAAAAATAAACCATCTGGATAAAAGAAACTCCTATTAGTTATCGTGTGCGTATTGTTGGAGTTTGCGGTCCCTACCCACCTACTCCCCCCAGGCCCCTAACCCTACATTTTCTAACCCTTGCCAGTTCATGAGTTTGTGTGAACGCCACCCAGGTAAAATCTGTCTTTCTCTCCGGACCATCAGCTGAGTCCAAATTTCTGAAGGTAAAATTGGACTTCAGTTTGTGCGGAGCCTTCGATTGTCCTGTGAGGTCAAAATTAGTAGGGTGTGACACTGTTGTTCTCGCTTTTGCATTCTCCCCTTGTCACCGTTTTCCCTCTCCCCACTCATTGTCAACTCACTTCCAATGTGGTCTTCTCTCTGACAGACATTCCCGACAATGCGAATTTTGCGCGATTGGTTTTCATTGAAGCTGACAGCCAGCTCTGCCAACGTGATAACAACAGGGGGAAATGACGTGAACGACTCGCTCTCTGGGCGCTATAGAAAGGCTAAAATTGGCATTTACCTGAGTGGCATCTCAAAGTACTGTAGCCTCCTCTGTTGGTGGCATGGATGTTGGCTTAGTTTTTCGTGTTGGTTTTGGCCTACCCCTGGTAAGGTTAAGAGGTCGCTAAGACACGTTACCGACAGAGACAATGGAGACGGTACTAGCTCTTTCTGAATTATCTCTCATCATCAGACAACCCCACTCAACTCCTGAGCCATCGGGACTTGAAAGATGACCCAAGACCAGTTGGAAACCGAGTCAAATACTCTATCAGTTAAGCCGTGTGCCACCTTTCCATTGGCTATCGTCGGGAATATTGAGTGACGTTCACCGATGTACCCTTGTCGTAGGATGGGATATGAATGTTGAAATTGCGTTCGCAGACCGGGTTGTGGGACATGCTTGTCCCATTATGCCTTAGGGCTCAATCTAGAGGCCCAGCTGGCAGTCGCATAGGGACCAGAATTAAACACAAAGTGGGATAACCGATAAAGCGAAGGGAGACTGAGATTATCCTTTCTGGCTCATTAGTCTTTATCGAGCATCTGTTCCCGATCTCAGGCTTGCAAGACCCGAGATTCGAACTCAAGTTCTTTGGTCATTAGGCTCAGCGCTCTGCCATTGAACTACGAACTCATTTTCCCGTCGTTTTCGATCGATGTTATTCACTATATCGGAATTGTAATCACTGGTCGGGTTACGGGACAGGATCGTCCTTGGGGCTCACTCTAGCACCCTCGTGGGTAGTCGTTCAGCGTCCAGAAGTATATGTAGAAGGGGACTACCTAATCCCAAGTCCTACGAATCTGCGGTTCAGTTAGGACAGAAACAAGCATGTTAATGTTTTTGTCGGTACTCCCTTTCAGAATGCAGATTGTCCCGTTTGGCCTTGGAACTCCGATCGATAGCCCCTCACAAGTGGGTGCATGATGACGAACAGCCACTAATCAAAAATTAACCGTTCCACCTCCCTCACCCCGGAATGGTATTTTCTGGCTTACTTCCATAATCAACCAGCTGTATCGTAGACCCAGGCTATGGGTAGCCTGAGATGTAGCCCTGTCCTCGCTGCGCAACCTCCTGTGAGGAAAAACGGAATCCTTCAGTCAGGGTGCATCGTACATGCCACTTGTACATGGATTAGGACTTTCCAAGTTTCGCAAGCTCCAGCGATCAGGATAAAAATGCCCTTTATGAACTGACCAGCGATCCCTCGGTTGGATCGAAACACTGAGTGTGAGGTCAAAGCGTTCCCAGGGACCGCTATTTAAATCGGCACATAAACCCTCGTCCGTCTGTACAGCTCTCATAGCCGCTCGACGTGAAGTCGACAAACGCCTCTCGGGGTATCTGCATGCTGTATCTTACAACGGGACAACTGACCCATCCTTTGTCTATCTTCCTTCCTCTACCGTGTTTCAGGTTCTCTTTTGGCGTCTAGCCGATGTAAACAACGCCCATATCGGACCTGTCGCGGCTTCTGCGGAACCCTTAGTTGTCCAGGTAGGCTGTTTCTGTCTATTTTCAGCCATCATTTCTGTAAGCGAGTGTAGGCCGCACCTGCAGCAAAGCTGCTGCCTACAACGACACTACCATGAGTCCTGTTTCCGGCCTCATTTCGGTAGATTACCATCAGCCGACAAAATTTATAGTCCTGGACAGGGCGATAGAGGAACCCGGGTTATTTCTTATACTCTCCCGCCGATGTCATCCTCTCACTGATCGAACGGCTTCCATCCTCTATTCAGGAGCTAAATTAAAAGTGCATTTTGCCTTCTTTATATTAGTCAAATTTAAGCTCGAATTTCCCCGTTTGATATCCAACTTTCGATTCGCTAACTGACCTCGTATTATTAGGTATGAAGGAAGACCTTTAGTTGGACGTTTACACGTGCAGACCATCTTGGAAAGAGATCAAAACTGCAAGGCGCGTTGCGGTTTTCAACGCCTCCGCGCTGGTTTGCTGATGTCACCAGTAGTTCGCTCATCATAACTGACAGCGTTCATCTCCACCAGTCTGTTTAGAAGCGATTTGTAGGTCACTGGAATAGACTCGTTATGTTGTTTTTCTTTGGTCGGTCCATAATTGGCAGAGTACTAAAATGCACAGTATCTAACCAGAATTCAAACGACCTGTCGAGTTAGTCGGTCTTGGGCTGATTGATTTTTTTTTTCTTCTTTCGCTGCCCGGCCTTTTGGGGAACGTCTGGCGGCCTGCTTTGCTAACCATTTGGTCCAGCCAACTATTCCACCTTAAATTATCGCCATGGAACTCTCAAATCCATCAAATAAACTATAAAGCGGCTAACTGCCGTTTTTTTTTCTTTGTGTCACAAAAGCCACGACAAATGTAGGATTTTTAAGCAGATTAGCATAAAAGTAGCGTTCGGAGTTTCAAATTCAACCAGAAGAATCTCCAAGTATGTCACACCGCACTACGGTTAAGTATCAAGAACTCATTTTGCCCTAACACCAGTATGACGGCCTCATTTTTTCCTGTTGAACAATATTTGTAATCAGGTCATTTTGCGTCCTTTTTAACTGCAACGGGTAGAGTATGACTTTTTGTGTTCACCGATCGTTACTTTTCTTTTTTTTAGGTCTTTGTTGTCTCCAGTGAGAAGAATGAGGACTTCAAGCACACGCGATTCAAATGCAAAGTAATTGAAGACTTTAATTATGTCTTAATATCATGATGCTTAAATGAAATCGCAGAGTAAGCCATCCAACTACTAATTTGACGGTTTTTTTCGTTCCTGCCCCGTAAACTTCTATTCCAGCCGCATCACTTTCTGTCCCAGTGGCTTTGTCGTGCAGCGCTGGATTGCCACAAACAAATATCATCAGCTAGCCTAGGAAGCGAAGTAGGCAAAAAACTTCGCTCCGAGGCCAGTCTTGATGGCTTGATTTTCGCAGCACTTAATTTTGCAGACCTCTTGGTACTCAAACTGATGCGGGCGTGAACTGATCCGATGGGCTTCATTGAGCATACTGTTTCCGTCCAATGGCGGTATTTATCTCAAACAGGCAAGTAAACAATATTAGAAGTACACCTCCTATTCTTCGGTCTATCTCGGAAAGTCGGTCAGGTCAAATTAGTAGCTGTACAGCGGAAAACTTTCTGGCTCCCAGAGGGTGGCTAAACAAACACTTCTGCGACAATGTCCACATTCTACACTGACGACAAAGTCATTGAGGATAATTAAAAGGACGGCAGTGCTTCGTGCTTGTGCGGCCCTACTAACCCGGGAACTAATAGTTTTCCCCTAACCAACACATTGAATAGGGCTAGGGTTAAGTTGGCATGTAGGTAGGCGCGTAACACGATCTAATTCCGGGCTAAAAGGACCAGCTCACTTGTACGGTGGCCGTGGACATATACCTTTCTTTGCATTGCCAACGCGTTACCGCCCGCTTCCGACCTGTATCCCTTGCCACTGTTCCTGTATTACGCGCCTACTACTAATTTTGTTCATTAGGGGGGTCGTGCATGCATTTGCTGCCTTTCCTTAATTTCCGGGTACTTATTATTAGTATTATTATTAGGTGTGTCGTGCCTGCAATGTCTCTCCATCATGGGTCCCCTTCTCGCCCCTCGGGTAGAGCATATAAAGGGAATATTTTAGATGCCTGGATTTAAATACAACCGTCCTCACTCCCTTCACTCAACCCTCAGATCGCACTACGTTCAGAGAACGCGTAACCCCCAACAACACTCCAACGACCTTGTTGAATGCTGTTCATAATGCCTGTTAGAACCGACTTCAGATAATGCCAACCCCCTATGGACGCACAATCTGCCCAATTGCGCATTTCCTACTCAGCCCTGAATCCCTTAAGCATTGAACCTTGTCCTTATAAGCATACACTATTATAATTAAGCTTTATACCACGCTAATATATGCAAACCCCCCTTTGTGTTGCCGTCTACAGTTACCACGTTTATTTATTTGTGGCTTTATGGCATATGGAATCACAGAGCAAACAAGTAAGATGGGAATATTGTCCAGTGTATAATTTTCGGCATAGATATTCAAACGTCGGCCGAATCACTGCAGTCCAATGAAATGAGTATGGTGGGCATGTTGTTGAAAGTAGCATTCCCGAGTTTGATAGACAAATGCAGACGTTCACCCAACGAACCTAAGTGGCAACCATGTCAGCATGAATTTGAGGGGATTGTGATTTCAGTGTATTTCAGTCTTGCCTTTGCAATTATTGTCAAACCTTAAAATCTTCAGCCAACATCGATTTTCTTGATCCCTCTCATGTGGCATGTATGATTCTACAAAAAAAGTAGAGACGCGCTTTTGTTTACCACGGCGTACCCACATCTGGGATTCTAACGCATTACAGTTTTCAAAGAGGGTGCTGTCTTATTCCCCATGCCTATTTTGCTGCGAGCGCGACCTTGTCGTGGTTTTAACATAGACGCCCAAGTTGCTTACGGCTCATCAACACTAGTGCCTGCCGTTGGTCAGTCCAACGCTCCGAAAAGTTGACCGTGTTGTAGTGGAGACGGTGGGGGATGTTAAGTGTGATGCCCCGGCAATTCCCCTCCCTTTGCCTGTCCGCTGACCTTGCTCTCTCCGCTACCTCGTGTCTAGACCAGGGCGTCGCCGCTGCCCGCCTGACGCGTCTACCAGCCCGGCACACGGCTTGGCGGCTCGACGGCGCGCGTTCTTTCGCCCACCTCGCTCGCCTCTACGATGCCGGTCGAGAATCGGGTCTCGTCGCGTACCTCTACTTTTAACCCTCACTGTGCCCACGTGGAATCGGCACTCACCGGTCGAACCCAATTAGAGGACAGAACAAGAGCGTGTCTTGGGCCTGCACTCTACAGATTGGCGAACGCCACTATCACAATCCGGCAGTAAATATACTTGATCGCTCCACAAATAGCATTAGCTCAAGCCCCAGAGGGTATAATGTTAATTCCGTTGACCAACTGGCGGATGCTAGGCCTTCGTGACTGGTGTGATTGACCGACTGACGGTTATGAACCAGCCAGAAATTATGATAGCTGACTCCCTTTACCTTTGTTCCTAGTTCGTCTTGAGTATTGTAAAGTGCAGCAGATCTTTTTTAGCTGTACTTCAAAGGTGTTGAATGATTTAATTGTCTCTACCTTTTTTAGATTTTCTTCCTTCGCAAGTATGCAACCCACAAGTTCGAGGTTGACGACTCAGCCTATATTTGCAGTCTGTCACCTGACACTGTTGTTTACAAGGTGAGTAACCTTGGAAGCGTGTCGCACAGCTAAAAAAACACGACAGCCATGACATTTTATCGCGTTAAGTCGTCATCAGCAGTGAAATAAACAAATGCACCCAAAGAAGCCAAGCCCTGTTGTTTATCCGGGTTTGGAAACTGGCCGTTGGCCGGAATCACTGAATATCCTCTACATAGAATAGGCATATTTAAATGCAGTCGTTATAGGGCAGACACTGTCACTATATAAATCAGGTAATACGCCTAAATTAAAGAAAAAGCAATAAACAATATGAAACCAGTCCGAAAACATCCATCAAGACTCCAAACTAACAAGTAACGACTTCATGTTAAATGAAAATGCCAAATAAGTATTTCAAGTAATATTTCTTTGCTAAGAGATAGTAATTTCCTAAGGAAAGCGGAAATGCAGATATTTGTGCCTAATGGTGTTAGACTCAAGTCTTAGGAATACATAACTTTTTTCCGTGCAAATAGCTTATTAAATAAAATAGCATAAGCACACTAACGTTTTAAAACGCATATTTACGTAAGTTGGCAGAAAATATCCTCCAGGAATAAGCGTTAAATGAAGTCTGACACAGTTAAGGGCGTATTGCCCGATCGCGTTACAAAATTTTGTTGCTAGAAGTGGATATATTTTTTCCCTTTTTATTGTTAGATATGCGGTAGAGACTTCACTGGAATAAAAGTATTCATAAGTTCACATAATGACAAGCCGTTCATTAACTAACAAATTAGGATACAATTAGCAGATACAATCGTAAGCGTGCCATTTCCTGTCTATGAAGAGGGCCTTTCTTTCGTAAAATGACCACGTGGTTTTTGGAGATGGCGAAGTCCGTTGAGTTGTGAAACGCCCTTGCTATGTCCGTAACCATTGTACAATTGCCAGTGTCATCATCCACATTATCATCCGCCTTCTTCTTCTTCTCGTTCGTCTTCTTCTTCTCATCCTCATCATCATCATCATCATCATCATCATCATCATCATCATCATCATCATCATCATCATCATCATCATCATCATCATCATCATCATCATCATCATCATCATCATCATCATCATCATCATCATCATCGTCATCATCATCATCATCATCATCATCATCATCATCATCATCATCATCATACCAGTATAATAACCGCCAGTCTCCGTCTCATTTTACTTTTCTTCTTCCTTTGCCTTCCTCTGCGCTGTTACTCGGGAATTGCATTTGTTCCTATCGTTGTAAATAACTTTTTGTAACCATTAAAAACACAGGTGAGCCAACACCCAAAGCCGAATTACCTTCCATACCAATTATCACTGTACCTCTACGTTAACGTGAGTTATATCTGCAACTACATCTAGGGACCTCGGTCGTTTTTTATCAGTTAGGGCAACTATTCTGTATCCTCACTTAACCACATCATAGGTGGTGTTTCAGAAGGAATCCCAGCTTGTTCACGACTGAGGTACTATTGTTTCCAGTACTGCGGGTTATTTGACCTTGAGATCTCGCCGTGATAAACAACACCATTTTCTACTGATCTACTTATCGGCTATCCTGCTTGATGTGCATGTCCTGCTGCCATTCGTTCAGAAACACGCTCCACAGCTTCTTACACCTTCCCTCTGCCCCCCTTTCCTGTTTATCTTGGAACAGGGCATGTTTACCAGCCGCCAGCTTTGGGACTACTACTGCGATCTCCAGTCACCCGACTTCAAAACGCACTTCGCCATCGTGCACAACCGATTTTCTACAAATACCTTCCCCTCCTGGTCACGGGCTCATCCCCAGCGCATGATGGCACACAACGGGGAGATCAACACCCTGCGGGTATGAGGCGGACGGCAGGACAGATATCCTATTCTCTTCATTGGCAGGCAACACCGGCGTTCTGTCAGTTGTTCTAAAAAGTGTCATTCCACTGAGGCAATAGTGATCTCCCGTTTTGTAAACACAAAGCGGTCAACATGGGGGGTGAAGCGTTGAAGCTTTGTTGATTTTAGTCAGTTATTGGGCTGCTTTGAAAATATTGGCTGATATCCGAACCAAACTTTTATTCTTGAGAAGAATTCAACACTTCTCATGTTACAAATAGTCAAAATATAATGCCTATCGATGAATAATCTCGTGTAAGCTTCTTCGATAAAAATCCCCTGGTTTTGACGCTAAGAAATCTTTGAATTCAGCTTCCACCTCGGTTTTGCTCTTAAAGATTTCTTTCCTTCAAAGTGTCTAGATGCTGGAAAAATTGTATCCAGTTTCTCCGACGAAGTTGCTTCGCCCGCAACCCCACCTGATCCGATATACGACTCTAGATGTTTATTGCCATGACAGTGGGTCCTTTGGTCTCATTACCCGACGCCCAATGTTTACGTCCGGTCTGTATGCCATCCCAGCTCCAAGTGGTGCGAGAATGTGGCTGACGGCCTCCGATAAGTTTTCGATGTATTGAATCGCTCGCCAAAATTTGGGGTCGGTGCGATTTTGTGGCTTGTCCCGTTCGCGCATGCATCATTTGAAGAATTTTCGCGGGTATATATTTTCTCTCAACACCCATCGAAGATATTTTAATTCGAAAACTTTGTTTCTAGTTAATTGCAGTGCGTCTCAACACGCCGGTATAGCGTCCTTGCGCAATTGCGTTTGCGACTGATTGGGTGGTTGCTTTTGAAGTTCAGTACTTATATCGTATTTGTCGCTTTTCTGAACACTTTGGACTTTAGGACACCACAATATTTGTGTCCGAAGAGAAGATCGAGGAAGGCCAGCTGGTTGTTTTCTTCCTCCATCGTAAATTGTATTTCCGGGAAGACGCTGTCGAGGCGTTCTTTAAACACGAGCACCTGCTCCCGTTCGATGACGATGAAGGTGTCATCCACATACCGAGCCCAGAATTTCGGTCTGTGGTGTTGGAAGACCAGCGACTCACATCGTTGTAGGACCACCTCAGCTATGAGTCTCGAGATCGGTGAACCCCTTGGGTGTTCCCTTCACCTTCTCGCAGATTGTTCTGTCAAACGTGGGTACGTCCTGAGACAGTGGAATGTGTCATGTAAAAATTGGGATCTGAATCCTGAGCTACGCATGAATTTTGTGGCGCATTATTCATTGGGTACCTGGTTACTGACAGTAATTTCAACCACAAGAGTTCACGGATTGTGTCGGGTACGAGAGAGCGACTTCAGAATCGCACTGGGAGGCGCTTTTCTGGGGGATATTTTTCACTAATTAATAATCAATCTATAAAATACCTAAGTAGTTAGTTTTTCGGGCTAGTTACTTGCATTCTTCCATGTCGTACTGAGAGGTTCATCTAATTAAGAACAATGGAAGGAGTGTAATCGTCAAGAATGATGGGCCACACAAACTTGAGCCAAGGGGTCACTGGGGCGTTTTCTTTTTCACCTGCAGATGTCCCACTAACTTCAGATTAACTTGAGGACTCTTACTCTTTCGGTCGTAAATGGATAGTTTTTAAGGCCCCACTTGACATGTTACTCTGATCCACTGCTAAGTTGTGCTGATTGATGGCACCCCCGCCTTCGCGTCAACGGCAGTGAAGATAGCTTCTGCCCCTGTTCTTCTGTCAGAAAGCTTTACTTACCGCGCTTTGGCTTATGACATGGCGGGATACACCGTCTGGTTGACTATTGTTTGGCACGCGTTTCTTTCCCTCTTTGACCCACATGCGTGTACGTGTCCCACTGCAAGTTAATGTCAGGCAAAACTTCTCCCATCCAATGTAGGGCAACTTGAATTATGCTCGCGCCCGACAGGCCCTGATGGAGAGCAAGCGCTTCGGTGCGCGCCTGAAAGAGCTTTTCCCCATCATTGAGGAGGGTATGTCGGATTCTGGTAGCTTTGACAACTTGCTGGAGTTCCTCTATTTCACCAGTACCCGCAGTCTACCCGAAACCGTCATCAGCATGATCCCCGAGGCATGGCACGGTGATGAGACGATGCCAAAGCACAAGTACTACTTTTACAAGTGGGCAGCCAGCCTCTTGGAGCCGTGGGACGGACCAGGTTAGTTCCTTGCCCCTTTTCCGCCTGGGCGCATTTTCTACGAGCTATTTTGCGTGTGTGTTTATGTCTCACCTCCCTTTGGTGTGCAATCCTTGTGCTTGTATTTAGGGGGACAGGTCGTGTATATGGAGCGCGTAGACGGGGGTCAGTGGTTTCGACAGCCACTGCGCTCATTTCTCACATCAGACAACTGACCTGCTCGGGTAGTGACTGGAGTCTGGGAATTGGAATAGATAGTGAGGTCGACAGCTCAGCGCATTTTCCTCACTATAAACAGTCTGACGCGCTTGAAACTATCCCGGTGCGCTAAAAGCCGTGGCTTGGAAGGTTGCCAACTGACGGGATAACTCGGACCGCGCGGTCAGCCCAGTGTGTGGAGTGACCGACTGGTGAACTGAGAGTCCGGCTGCAATGAATCCTTCTTAAAGTGGCTCCTATGGCACTCCCACTCCGTGGGATCATAGCCAGGTGTGCCGGCACGTTAAGGGGCGTTTCCGGCTGCGCCAACCACCTGCCCCCTCGTTGCGGTGCTCAGAATCCCAAAGATTGTCAAGTTAGTGTAGCGTGCACCGACCAGACGTGGCTGTAGTTTAGAATATGGTCATTCCCATTTGTCCTAGAACTATCGCATGCCTTCACATAACGACGGGCGATCAATAACCGAACAGTTGACAGTCAGTCAGATCAGGACGTCAGATCACTACCATCCAAATTAACGGAGCTTTGGGCGGACCCGAATCCAAGCATCACCACCTTCCGCCTTGGGGTTTTTGTGCGACTGACCGAAGATGTCAAACCTTCAAGCCAGAAGTAATGCATCCTGGTATCCCTTAACTTTGCTGCTAAGTCTTCGTATAATAATTACCTGAACCGTCTGTGTGCATGTGTACCCGTCCTTGATTCTGACAAAGCATCAGACGTTCCTGACTGGAAAGTTATTGTTCGAGTGAAGAGCGCTCACAGCCGTTCCGACGCTTAACTAACCTACGGCGGCCGAGGTGAGCGCCCTGGTGTGTCTGGCGGCAGTCATCAGGTCATCATTTGTAAATGCCATTCATAAACAACATATGCGTTTCCAGTGTTAAAATGAGAGCAAGCCATGCCTTTGGCACGCCTCTTCATTGTTGCTTCAGTGAGGCAACAGTCTAGTTACTTCAGTGCGTCCAATTCTGCTTTAGGTTGCAAGATAAAGGGACGTGGGCGAATTTTGAAATAAGTAACGAGGGTCCAATTTCCCCAGTAGTCTGCTCTTCTCTTCCTCTCCAAGTTATCGGCCTTGTCCCGCGGAAGATTACGCTTGCTTTCTTAACTATCCTTCTGATAGCTGAACTTTTGTCTACCCTTATCTCACAATTCTTATTTCATGAAGCATTTACCCACTTAGGAAATAGTTGTCTCATCTTACCTCAGCGCATGCAAATCCTTTCCACAGTACAAGCTAATCTTCTATACCCTAAGCGTCCTCTTCTACCAACGATTTAAGAAAGTGGTCATGTTTTCTGGGACAATGATTTTTTTCTTTGTGTACACCGATATAGCCTGGTTACAGGGCAAAATAGGGTTTCCGTCTTGCCTTGGCGCTCCGGTCAAGAGTCTCGGATGGCGATAGAAAACAATTCACAAATCACTATGTTGGTGCCCCCAGCTGTTAGTTAACAGGTTGTGAACAGTGGTATTTTGCCTTATATGGTGTTCCACGCACCAGAACGCTGTTTGGAATTGCAAAATTGGGCTCATTTCACATTACTAGTAGTTCAGTCTTCGCTTGACATTTACAGTCACCTACTGACGCCCTTTGTTTCTGCTTAAGTGTTAGAAAGTTGGCTGGAATCTGCCACAGGTCTTACGTCGTTTGACTTGGTCAAACTCTTAGCACCGACTTGACGATTTGTATTCTGATAAGGTAATTCACCATAAGCCGTAGGTCGATTGTGCGTACTGCCAGGTAAACCTGATACGCAACCTGCATTATTTGCCTTTTCGCTACCGAAGCGTTCTGCGCAAACGTGATCACCCTGTGCTTTCTTTCAGCCCTTATTGTATTCTCCGATGGGCGTTACATCGGCGCAGTTCTGGACCGCAATGGCCTACGACCAGCCCGCTACTATTCCACCACCGATGGTATGGTTTACATGTCCAGCGAAGTTGGCGTGGTGGACTTGCCACAAATCGTCGGCGTGAAGGCCAAGGGTCGACTGAAACCTGGTCGTCTCTTGATTGTCGACACCCAGGCTGGCGACCTGCTGAACGACGAGCAACTGAAGTTGGAGATCGCCTCTCGCTATCCCATCTACGATTGGGTGAAGGAGGGGGTGAGTACAGTTGTCTACTTAATCATTACTAACAATAATGACAGTTAAACCGTTGATCACGACAGGGTCTGCCACCTCTGGCTCGAATCCCATGGAGTGGGAGTGCCGTAGAAGGAAGGAGTCATTGCAGCCTGACTCTCGGGCCACCAGTCGGCCACACTGGGCTGGCCGCGCGGTCCGAGTTATCCCGTCAGTTGGGAACCTTTCAAGCCAAGGCTTTTAGCTCACCGTTATAACTTTAAACGTTTCAGGTTGTTTATAGTGAGGAAAATTCACTGAGCCATCGACCTCACTATCTATTCTCAGGGCCCAGCTACTGTCTGGTGTTTATCTTTGGGGTCCAAGTCGTGTATGTGGCATGTGCATACGAGGTCATTAACTATGACAACCACTGCCTTGTAGCTTGAATGGCTAGAGCATTTGGCTGTACTAAAGCCTTCCCCTTTCTGGTGTGGGCTCGAATCCCACCGAGGCCGCCTAGTTTTTCACTATTAGGTCAAAGTAAGTATTCAAATCTGTCAAACCCCCTAATTGCTTAATTGCGCGTGGTAGTTATCTGGGGGATTCTAGGTTGATTGTTTAGGAAATCCTCCTTGGAATGCGTATGTGAATTAGTGGAATACATACACTGCAGTAGGCTGAGTGGAGAAATAGATCCAGATATGATTAAACTCACAACTTTCTACAGTTATTCCAATTGTTACACATTTACTTAACTCGCATTTACCCATATTTTTTAAGTTTGAATTTATTAACTGTAACGCGCCACACTCCAACTGGTTTGTGGTTCGGTGATATTAACTGATTTCGCACTTATTGCATTTGTTCTTCACTGGGCGGCGTCGTCAGCTGATTCCGTCATATCGTAACCTTTGGCAGGGCTTGTCTCTCTTATTTCTGAGCGTGGGATCGCATTATCGATCTTATTTGCTCGCTAAAAGGCCTTGTATCACAGGTGGTTAGGGCGTTGTGAGTAAATTCACGCCCCCCAGTGAGGGCCTCATAGCTCGGATCGTTAGAGCGTTGGCTCTAATAAAGCCTTCCCCTTGCTGTCGGGGTTTCGAATCTCACCGGGGCCGCCGTGTTTTTGACAATTGGGCCAAATGAATCCTTAAAATCTGTCAAATGCCCTAATTTCTAACGATAATACTGGCTGTATCACCGCCTTGTCTCCAGAAGGAAGGCGTGATAAATGGAGGACTTTTCACATACAGAAGCCTTGGGTACAACATCACCCCGGTTTATTCAGTTGGCGAACTTTCAATGCAATCCTAAACCTGTACTCCCCAAGCTGCTATCCGTAGAGCGTAACTGATGAGAAACGTGCTGATATCGTCAAGAGTTCATTCTATTACGAATATAAAATAGTCACGTACCTGAGGGCGTTGTCAGCCCAACCAGGCGACAGTGCAGGGACTGAGCGACGGGGGATGCAGCTGTGGATGCAGCTCAGAGCTTATTCGTATGCAGACAGAAATATATCCGCGTCGTCAGGAATGACTCCCGAAATGTAACAAACCGAACGGCTTTCGTCCGAGCGGCTAATAACGTCTTGCTCTGCCGGCAGACCCTGAAAATCTAGAAGGACTGCAGAAAATCGCCGACGTGGTTACAGACGCCGTGGTAACTTATGCGATTCCCAGGAGTGCTTAATAATACTGGAAATACATGTACTGGTTGCTCTGTTAGCAGACAACAAATATCATACACGCTACCTACAGACATAACTGTCAGAAGTCACTGGCTTTAATGGAAACTGACCAGCAGCCAAAACGATGGACACCGTTGGAACATCAGTGTTGCCTCTGTCCCAGCGACTGACCCTGTAATTGTTACGTACGAATGTTTTTACGGACGGTGGATATCCGCTGGTCAGCATTTACCTCGAGGAGGAGGAGCGCCCCCATGAACATACACTCTAAAATGAACACCGGTAGCCTCTGAACACTATTACGTCTCAGCATCATGTATAAAGTCACGAATATCCAACTGGGCAGATGCCAGACTGTTTGTCGAAAACGCTATTAGACTCTGTCGTATAACTTAACAAAGCTGGTACCTGCGATCGTCGCAAACTCGGCCTGCTTCGTAAGCAGTGGGGTCTCCTGTTTAACGAGTGTTTATTTTCCTAGAAAATAAGTGGACCAACAACTAGTGTTTTCTGAGGCACCAAATACCACCGTTTTGATTGTTAAGCTTCGCAGACGGCGAAATTAAGGTCAGCGCTTTCGGATAGGTAGAATCGTGTTCTGTTCATTTCGCGGTTGTGCTTGCGGCGTTCCAAATCAGTGGAATCACTCTAAGGAGCATATCTGCCGCTAGCGCGTTCGGCCTGCCGTGACCTCATTGCGGCAGTCCGGCGTCGCATTTTTTGGCATTAGATCGGCCAGGCCACATGTTGGTGTTGTATTGACAGGTTTTTGCTCTGTGTATCCCCGGTCGTTACCACGGCTGTGGGTGAGGGGGTGAAGAAAGAGTCTTAGCCTCTACTGCCGCTTGCATCTGATCCTCCGTACGTACTACGGGTAACCTTCCTTGGGTCACCTATTAGCAGTGACCGGATTGGTCATATCCATGTTTCTTTTAACTCCCCACCGTTACCTACTGCAAGTCTGTTGAGATGTGCAGCGAGGAAGTCGACCAACGGTCAGCAGCATGTCCTCTAAACCATGCCAAGTACACTTAGCTGTCTTTATAAATAATCGATATTTGGGCAGACAATCAGGCAAGGGCTCAGAACCGCTGTCTCTTCCTTCTCCTCCTCCTCCTCCTCCCCTCCTCCTCCTCATCCTCCTCCTTCTTCTCCTCCTCCTCCTCCTCCTTCTACTACTACTACGACTACTACTACTACTACTACTACTACTACTACTACTACTACTACTACTACTAATACCACCACTACCACTACTACTGCTACTTCTACTACAACCACCACGACCACCAACAATTCGTCTCCTATTGGCAACTTGTATGTAGATTTGTGTAAACCAAAGAAGCTGTGCTCTGCATCTAACTCCCTCGTTCTCTTCACATGTATCCAGCTCCAATAGCAGGATAGAGTAAAATGTTTGCAAATGCAGACGGTTATAAATACAGAAGAGGCTGAATTCAAGTTCAGACCTACCGCACACGCTAGGATGACCAACTCCCCAACAGATAAGGAGGTGGTGGCGGGTTTTGTGAAGGCGAAAGTGCCACCAAGGACACATAAGGAAAGAGTCGTCACAGCTTAACTCTTAGTCCCGACGATGACCTAGTTATCATGTTAGCTGGCAACCTTCCACTCCCTGACCGATAGAGCGTTGGGCTATATTCAAGCGCATCGGTTGTATTATAATGGGAAATGTGCTGATTTGCCGTGATGGTGAACCACATGGCGTTGTCGTCACTGTCTTCATTCGCGTACATACCAGCGGTCTGTACGAGTCAAGCCCACTGGAAATGAGAATTGAGCGTAGTAGCTGACAAGACTTGACAGTCCGTCCACACGTGCCACACACAGCCTAGTCACCACTGCAGTGCACCAGCCTTCATTCGAAGAGAGCAAACTGAAATGCTGCATAAGTCTTCATGCTATAAAGGCCAGTATAGCAGCTTTTCGGCTAAGCGTAGGTGTAGGACACAGTAGCCTGTAGAAATAGGATCACTATAACTTCGATTGGGTTCCTAAGAAAACGAGACTCAGCTACTTACCCGTGAACGGCCCTTTCTGAAGCCGGGTGCATGTATTCGAGGCTACTTCGTGTGTGGCACCCGACATAGGTTGCTTACCTTTGATAGTCACAGCATCCGCTCCCACCTTCGGTCGCCTGGGCATTGTTTTGTCATCAGAGCAACGTGAGTGAGTACAGAGATAGTGCGTTAGATGCAAGTCTATCCCATCATAACCCTAGTTCACGTGGAAGCCACCGGTGCTATGCCCCACCACCCCGTGGGACACACCGTCGGCCTCGTCGTTTGTGACGGTCAGCCGAAGGTAGAGGTTGCAAATATTCAAAGTCAGAATTTTTTTGTTATTTAGCTCAGATCAAAAAAGTGAAAGGAAATAGAAGACCTGTTCGTCAGCTAGCCTAGGGAGTACCTGATCCCATATGACAACATTTTTAAGAAAACCAAAAGTTGGTAAGTGTAAGTGGACAGGAATTTGGCCGTCGTCACTATGCGTTACAACAGTATCTCGTGAACCGTTTTACTCACAGTTCACTAGTGAAGGTTCCATTGCTACCGCCGCGTTGTGTCTTGGGGCCAATCACTGACCTGCCAGCATCACCACCACCACCACCAATACCCCTTTAGTCCTTCTTTTCAACCATCACCCAAACCTGCCCCCAGACGCGGTTACAGGGGGCAGAGCATGCTTTGGCGGCCGAGCTCATCATGCTGCATTTCCATTTCAATCAGTACTGCTTTCTGCCTGCAACCCTCTCCCCACCTCGACGTTGCCGGACGGCTAACGATCGTGCCCGTGGTTTTGGCTGCAAGCCGTTGGTAAGCGCGCCGTCGTTTGCCCGTCGCTACCTTTGGTTGCCTGGTCGTTAATCCCAGGTTGCGATTTCATCTCCGGTGTCTTGCGGACAGTTTAGTCGCTAGCGTGCAGTAGAAGCACTAGATGGGGTAAAGGGGGCGGCGTGGGCT
Organism: Schistocephalus solidus; assembly: GCA_017591395.1. Taxonomy (NCBI): domain Eukaryota; kingdom Metazoa; phylum Platyhelminthes; class Cestoda; order Diphyllobothriidea; family Diphyllobothriidae; genus Schistocephalus; species Schistocephalus solidus. Next base: position 3,610 of record WEDG01010700.1, on the reverse strand, counting down.
GCTCTGCCATCGTGGAGTATGCGCTCACGTGTGTGCTTGTGCGCACTGCAGTAATAGCTGCACTATAAGTTAGATGCCTCCCAGCATACATTTTGCAGTGTCGGTCCGGCCTGCTCAGTCATCGCTGCCCGACCGGCTGTTTGTCGTGGCACGTCGACCGTCTGGTTCCTGATGCCGAAGGGAGGGAGGCACCAGCTCCGGGGTGAACCGTAGGTACCTGTTTTCGAATGTATCTGCTCGGTTCTCTAAAGCCTCCTCTCAGTCCATCTGCAGCATGTTCTGTCCGACTGCGCCTGGGTAGTTAAGTGACCTAAATTAGTTTACCAACCCGTAATTTTTTAAAGGTTTGTGATAGCATTTCCAGTGCCTTGCGATTTTTACCGCTACTGCAGACAGCGGAACAGTCTGGGTCATTGTGCCATGGCATTCCGCCACCCTCCCCTCATCAGACAGTATGTGAACCGGTTCCTGTGCAGACAAGACTTCACTCGAACACTCTTAGTGACAATTCTAATGCAATTCTTAATGTGGCTTTTATGACACCCTCACTGAAATAAGACCCGAACCACCCTTACGGAAGCTTGGTACATGTATTTCGGGACAGGTTGTATGTGACAGGCGTAGACGGACCGTTTAGCTTTCTCCGCCACTGCACTTGCACCCATCTTCGGTCATCCGCACATACCGTTATCGTACGAGCGAGTGTGGCTAGAAAGCGAGAGAGAGAGAGATAGAGATAGAGAGAGATGAGACATAGAGAGAGAGAGAGAGAGAGAGAGAGAGAGAGAGAGAGAGAGAGAGCGGCAGATGTTTCGAAAGTCTACCCAACCATAAACTCGTTCATGCGCACATCACTGGTGCTGCTTCCACTCCGTTTCGCACGCGGTCGACGTCATCGCTTGCGACGGTCGAACTGTGAGCTCAGATGTGCAGCTGTTTTCTTTCAATGTCGGAGCAACGTACAACAGAGCGCGCTGAGGCTTAAAATATACCTGTAAAGTCGTTTTGGGTAGCCGGACGCTAAAACGCCTAGGTCCGGGACAACTTGCACAAAATATCTACCTTTCCCACCTGACTGAAGGCCTCCAGCCTGAGCAGTCTGTCATCTAAAGCGGACTACCACTGCAGATCTGAATTGCTTTTATCAAGTCTTTCGCCAGGCATTCCGAATCCTTACTGCCGCAAGTCGCACGCTTCGTCCTGCCAGTTTTGCCAGTTTTTGATACAGGACTTTCCACCAAGGGAATCATTCCTCTGCGACAGGCTCCCTATAGGGCGTTTTGTGAAAAACCACATGTGTGGTTAGGAATAGGACGTACGGAATTTTGTTGGCCATCCTCGCCTTTGTTGTTCAGATATAACGAAGTCGAACACAAAATTTTTTCGCCTGACGTTTCGGATTCATGCTCGAACCCACCATCAGAGACATCATCAGATACAGGTAATGCGTAAACAAGGGGTTGCAATTTTAAAAGGAGGTCGCTATGCTACCGAATACCTCTGACAAGCAATGGCTCTCCCTTCATCGAGGCTGGTTGTGCCCTTGGTGCGATAATTGTTGTGCTGGCCGGCATTCGAGTCGTTACTTGCTGAAACTTCCTCACCTCTGTTGGACGTTGGCGTGATGATTGCTCGGTCATCTGGCTCACCGACACTGGCATGGGCGACGGTGTGTGCCTATTTGTTCCCCAAGGGGCTAGGCCCTTCGACCAAACTAAATCTCACTACCGAATATGGGTTTAGGAGGTCACTGCGCTGGTTAATAGACTGCGGGTCCGTGGACCATGACTCAAGCAGCTCGCGGCTCATGCTGTTATCACCTCTCGTAAGAAATTCGGCCCCATCGAACTTGACTGTGTGGTTGGCTTGGCTTCAAATAACTTTCCTTCAATTCCCATTATAAGGACTCATTTTCTTGGTCTGATTGTGGACCACGTCTGGTGGAAGTCATCCTTTAGCGGGTAAATCTCCTGTGACCCATCTACCTGCGCTACCAGTTTCTCAAGCACCTCAGATGACTGTATTCCTAGAAATGACTAAGCAGGCTTATGTTTATTACGCTGATTTCATTCCTATCATCACAGTTTTATTGCCTGACAGCCTTGCATGAAATCAGGTATCCTCTGAATCCAACTTACTCTGTAGTTTTGGAGGAACTCACAGTGCGGATGTTAGTCTGGTTGTTGCGTGAGATTGCCTTCATCGGTCACGAAACATTACAGTGTTAAAGTTTGATCCATTTTTTTATGCAAGCTGTACACAGGTAACCGTAATGACTCAACTGAATTTATTGTCTTATTGGACGTTTATTAGTAAGGAGGCAGAAGTAAGAGCAAAGACACCTTTATTATGGCGATTCATGTTCTGATGTCCTATTTAGGGGGCCATGTAAGTCACCCTTACCCTCAGCGCACCTGGATATCTGTTGACTTTGCATTCGTCTATTGTCCTTGCACCCACAAGTACCTGTGCATTCGTAAACTAACATTTGATGTGACTTGCAATGGCAAGGCACCGCTTCGTCGATCTGCTAATAACTATGCGCTGAGTCACGTTGTACACAGTCGCCGTTTAATCATATTTTAATACTGCCTTCCGTAAGGGGTAAGAATATGATAACAGACTTTGAGAGGAATGTTCGCATTCAAGATGTATGTATAAACACGGAAGAAGAGGGCTGCTCGATCGCCAGAACCAATTCTTTATTCGTCGGAGCTTTCTAACTCCATCGCTAGAAACAAAACCGATAGCAAAGCAAGCGAAAGTTATAGGGTATGACGGCTAATCAAACATCAGTAGGGCCAGTCCAGAGGTGAAGCCGCCGGGTTCTATACGCTGGCGCCAATTAGATATATCCATCAACTTAGTTCTCATCAGAGGCGCTCTTCTTGCTTCTGGCATCGGTGTTATCTTCGTGACTCGTTTCGAAGCTGTGAGCAGTCACTTGTGATAATCCGTCACCCCACCTCACAGCCAGCTTATGTTCGTTTATGCGTAATCCGAGACTGCGTCCAGTCTGACCTCTGTATTTAGAGGTGTATGACATGACATGATAACGGACTTTTTCAGAACTGGCTGTTCAGTCAGTTTTTACAACCGAGGACCACTGTACTTATTTCCGACTTAATCGGGTATAACACACCCCAAGGGTTCACAGGACTTACCAGGAGTGACGCCCATTAAACAGAAAGTCTCGTTAGAATTCCCGACCGACCAACCCTCACAACTACCGCCTTAATTTTTCCTGTTTCGCTTTTAGGCCGTGGACATGCAACAGCTGTCCGAGTGTTTCCCTGTCGCCCAGTCGGAGGTTGACGCTCTGTGTGCCCAAACCACCGGCCTGACTCTGGACGCGGCCCTCATTGACGACCGTCGCCTGACCTCTTGGCTTCACGCCGGAGAACATAAACATGCTCCTTCTACCGATGCTGACCACTCAGTAAGTTGTCGTCGTTGGTTCGCTTATTTTACCGCTAAAGCTCAACCGACGGCACGCTTAACTGAGTTAGACTGACTATATGACCAGTCCTCTCCCCTCTCAGTGTTAAATCAACCCCTAGAACGCCTACGCACTCTGAATGCAGCAACCTCAACACCACTCCAACCTCAC